>CAKOAT010305154.1:1838-118462 GCA_932364175.1 Eruca vesicaria subsp. sativa
CGTTTTGGTTATCTCGAGCAAGTTTCGAACTTGTCTATCACTTGTAACATGAATAGGAGGAAGGTCTGGAGCTGGTAATGAGTAGCTAATCTCCACAGTGACTGTGCTCATGTCCAGGTTATAATCTTCTTGAGCCATTGCCACAAGTTCAGCATGTGTTGAATCTTCATTCAATAAAAACAATCTTGCTCCTTTGAAATGATCAACCACAAAATTCCAACAACCATCTTCCAACAACCATTCTCCATACACTGCACGTAACTGATGCATCATCTGAGATAGTAAAAATAAAACACATTAGCAAACATAGAAGAAAGAAAAATAAAGTTTATTAGAGATCGAAGCAGACGACTGAAATGTAAGTCGTCCAGACGACTAAACATTCAGTCGTCTGGTCAACGCAGAGGTTATTTTTGCAATTGACTTTGAAATTAGTTAGTTGGGACGACTGAAATATCAGTCGTCTGGGTATGTTTGATAAAAAAAAATCCAGACGACTGAAATTTCAGTCGTCGAAGGTTANTTTCAGTCGTCCTAAAAAGTCAAAATTCTGAAATTATTTAGTCAAATGCAAAACTAACATACGACGACTGAAATATCAGTCGTCTAGATTCTTAAGATATTTTTTTGTAGCCAAAATAAAGCAACAAATTGCAAAGTCAATTGCAAATATAACTTCTGCGTTGACTGGACGAAAGCAGACGACTGAAATTTCAGTCGTATGGACGAACAGATCGCAAAAAATAACTCGATTTCATACCTTCAATTGGTGAGAGCACTTTCTTTGACTATATGAACCCTAGAAAATGTAGAATCAAGCACTCATGAGCTCAAACAAAGGTAATCCACCTTGAATCTTTAATTTCTTTGACTATATGAACCCTGAAAAATGTAGAATCAAAATCTTGGGTTTTTTTAGCTCATTGTGGAGAGAAAGTGAGAGATATGTGTTGCAATGTGTTGTTTAGTTCATGAGAATAGAGAAAGCAGAAGGGTAAATGGAATTTGGAGGCATTAAGAGCTTCAAAATTGGTTGTTCATGGTTGTTGGAGTATTGATGACAATGGCAATCTTGTAATTACTTGAAGATGATGAGGGTGAGAGAGTAAATATGTTATTTTCGGAAAAAAATAAATGATGGCATTTTCGTGAATTATATGAACTTGTGGGGTGAAGTGGGCAAAATAAAATTCCAAAAAAAAAGGAGGTTAGTTTTGTGATTGACTTCAAGTTTCAGGTCAATTCTGCAAAAAACCCATTAATTTATTAAGTATTAATTTATAAAGGTTCTATTGTAAATAGTGATGTGCGTACATGTAGGCTACTTTGGTTTGATAGTAGCTAGCTATGATCTGCGAGTGCAACATAGGATCGCATGTCACAATTGGTTAGTCGTTTTTTGTCGTAACTAAACTTTTAAATTGAAACGACATGCGACTGATTACTACAACTTGACACAAAATATTGCATTAGGTCAATTTTTTTGTTACAATCGCAATCGCAGTGACTCGTAAACACATGGTCATATGTGTCCATACAATGACAAACAATATATTTGGATCTCTCTTTTTATCTGATCAATATTGGTTTTGTTGGGGTGGAATATCGTAAAGGGTTTGTTTGATTCATTCTTTCCAACTCATCTCCATGTTTCTCATCTCAAGGCTTTTTTTCACTAAATATCTTGACAGATACAAAGTTAAAAATATTTTTTAATAAGGTGGATAAGATGTATCATAAGATAATAAAGTAAGTTGTTAGATTTTAGGTGATTAAAGACAAATGCTGCGGATCTTGCATCAGCTACTCGTGCTCGGCCCTATAACCTTATGTTTCATGTCGATGTATATGCCTTTTTTTGTGGGCAAGTGATGTATATACTTCCTTTTGTTACAATAAATATACCCAGTAATAGAAACTAAATTTATTCATCGATTAGACAGATAATATAACGATCTAAAACCTGAAAATAAAGTGAATATTTTCCGTTGGTTTTTCTTTTGGATTTGCACGTTTAATAAAAGCTTATGTGGATTAACCAAAAAAAAATTAAAAAAGCTTATGTGAGTTCATCGGAGTCTCTAATTCAAATTTAATGTTATATTTTTTTCTTTTAAAAGAATTTACCAGTGGTTTACCGCGTCAAAGTTTATCGATTCTTATTTATATGAAAGAAGATTTCTTCTCTGGCTTCATTACCGAGTCCATGTTTTAGTTTATCCATCATTTTGTTATTTTGCGTAGCAATCTCTACGAGTACAGAAAATGCAATTGAGAATATGCTTATGTTTTTCGTAGGTGAGAACTGGCATCCAACGTCACGATCTAAAGTGACTAAGTTTCAGCTGTGTAATTTTGTCGCAAAGGCTCCTTCGACCCATTCAAGCTTTGGCTTGAATTCGCTGCTACCTTCATATGAAGAACTATCTTGTTTAATTATCGTTATTGTTGTAGTTTATGTTTTTCTATAAAAAGATGGATAATTATCTCTTGTATTTTTAATCACAAAGATTGAAGTTTCTAATGAATGAAAGTTGTGTTCCAAACAAAAAGTGAAGATTCAAAATACACATAAATAAAAACGCAAAAGCTTTTTTTTTAAAGAACGAGTTTTATCTTTTAAAACTAAATTTATCCTATTAAAAAAACAACATTAAATCTTCTTTTCATCTTCATATTTATTAACAACCAGATATATATGGTTCCCACGGTTGATTATAAATATCGTTTTTGATATTTTGTCCTCTAATTAAGAAAAGTTAGATCTTCTGCTATACAGTTCTACGAGAAAATTGACTCTTGAACTTTTGTTATATATGTTTTAAACTTTACTAATTTTAAGTATGGATAAATAGGTTTTATTACATATTAACGTTGAATACATCAAGTGACAGTTTAGTAGAAACAAAAGAAATTAGTTTAAATCATACTTAATGTAACAAAGAGAGAGTACTATATATTTAAATGAGATATTTCAAAATAAGCAGCCTTAATTAAAAAAGTATGGGATCGTCCATACGTAGAGCGACTTTAGCAAGTTGATAAAGAAATGGTCAGATCTCAAGGTAGATTTGATCTGATGCCATCTTTAACCCCAAACTATTATCTTTGTTTTATGACAAAATACTTTAAAGTGACTATAGGTTAGGCTTTTATTCTGTAAAAAATGGGTGTTTGATTCCACTTTGAAGCCTTTTTCGCCTTTGTGTCGTCATCACGGGTCACGACCTTCCTATAAATTGATGCCCACAATTATACTATTACAATTGGTCTGCCGTTTGTGTTTCATAAAGGTTTAATTGTCGAGAAAATTACATCATAAAGTTACTTGTGTCAACGTTGCAAAAGCGCATCTCTATCGTGTATGGCCTAAAGTCATGTCTCGTTAAGGAAAAAGAGCAGAAAAGTAACAGCGATACAATGTATCACATAATGTAGCAATGTCTTTTAAGGACATTGTTGAATTTGAATTTAACTTATCTAAAGATAGAAAAATTTTATGTTGAGTGTAAAAAATCTCTTCAATATTGATAACTCGACGTTTACAAAACATAGAAATCGGTATAACAAAGTTGGAACGTAAAAAACTAATCTTGAACCTTGAAAATAGCTTTAAAATAATCTTGCTAAAGACTAAACAAAAATTCTTGTTTTTTTGTGTTATTTGATATTATCTATATGAAGCACGGGGACGTCTGTTTAGGTGTCGTACCGGTACCCGAAACGTTTCGGGGACGGGTACTTCATGGGGACATCACTGGTACGGCTTGGGGACGGTTAGCAAACTTAGTTGTTGAATAAGACTAGTTTTCACTGGGACCTTGCCCTCTTTCTCTTTAGAAATAGACTAAGCTTCTTTCTTATAGTTTACTAGGTATTTTGCCCGCACTTGCGGCCTAAACATTTTAAAATTATTTTACTAATATAATTTTACTAATTGAAAGATTATAATGATAAATTATTATTTATCTTTTTTTTAAACCCATAATATTCATATTTTCATATAAACATTCTTACATATATTTCTTTGTATATTATGTTCACTATTAAAAATAAATCTTAAAATCAAATAATATTTTCAATTATATAAAATTAAGAAGTTTACTTGATTAATATTTAGTTATGTATTTTCTATTTTTTATTAAAATATATGTGTAGATAACAACACAATATATATAAGAATTATCTTATTTAAATACATATTATTTAGATTTTGGATAATTCTTATGATTATTATTAGTTTTAATTACTTATCTTTTATTCATTAAGGTAATAAGCAATATTAACCAGTGTAACTTTTAACGTGGGAGCTCCATTGCGAAAAATCACTTAAATGCGGACCTGCAGACTTAATTATATTTAAGTCAATTTAAAAAATCATCAAAATAAATGATTATTTACATCCAAATAATTCGACCTATAACATTAATTTTTTACATTGATAAAGTTATTCACACATTAAAAAAAATCTATGTTTTCCTTTAAAATTTTGAAAAATCTAAACTCTATTTAATTTCTTCTTAATTGATAAAAAAATATAGAAATCTATCTTTCAATTTGAAAAATATAATCGATAAATATACATTCAAAATTGATCTTATACAAAGAATAAAATTAGTTTGGATAATAATACAATATATTTGAATATATTTTTGTCAAACATGTTTTTTTTTTGAATGATCTTTTATCTTATATGACTAATTCATGTTTAAGGTTTAACTATATAAAATATAAACATAAATTTAATTTAACGTGTGAGAGGTGAAAAATAACTTCACGAACATATATCTATATAATATTATTATTTTATTTTAATTTGAAAATTAATTATGTATTATACTTTTTAATTATGTAAAATTAAAAATTTTACTTTATGAATATTTATTTCTGTGTTTTTTTTTGTTTTTGAATTTTTTATTAAAAATATATTTTCCGGATAACAACACAATATCTATAAGAATTATCTTTTTTTTTTAAATATATATTTAGATTATGGATAATTCTTATCATTATTATTAATTTAAAATCTAATCAAATAAGTATTAAATTTGTTTTATTATTAGCTGATTTATATATTATTTTCATTAAGGGTATAAACGATATTAACCGCTCTAACTTTCAACGTGAGAGCTCCGTCGCGAAAAATCACTTCGCAAATAATAGTATAGATTTTTTTATTTTTAGTTGGCAAAATAGATATATTATAGTAAATTATATATAATTATGTTAGATTCACTATAAAATTTTGTTATTTTATAAATATTATATATTTTTAACTAGTATATATATGCCGTCCCCGTATCTATAATTTTTAGATTTTACCGTTTCTCGTCCCCGCTTCCGTTCCCGTTTCTGTCCCCGTATCCGTCCCGGTGCAACATAGAGGATAAAAAAACTGAATTCCAAAATCTGAATTGAATCCGACTCGTTAAAATAAATGGGAGCCGAATGGACACCATAGAAATACCAATTGAGACTTGTTTTATGGTTTTTTGGGTTGGAAAGTTTTTGTCCCAACTCGAATGAATATCAAACAAACACACAAAAATCAAAATTCCAGAAAATACTCATACAAAACCCAAACTCAATCCCAAATAAGTATCTAAAATAATCTAAAATTTTATTAAATACCTAAAATAAATAAATATATATATGTATATAATACATGAATTATTAACTCAAATACTTAGTCTAATATATTTTAGTATTTTGTGATCTTCCTTCTTCTCTATAATTGACTTTATCAAGTTCCATGTGTTTCAAATTCATGTTTATCAGATATGATGTGTTTGCACATAGTTTTTGAGTTTTTTCTCTAGTTTCATTGTTTTTACTCTCTAATTTCACGTGTCAAAAATTACAATATAACAAAAAAATAATCGCGACAATAACATATTTCATTTCAATATTTTGGTTTTTGGTCTTTGTTTCACTGGATTTTGTCTGGTTTTCGGATTTAACTAAGTACAAAACAATATTTGGAACCAAAAACCCGATTAAGATCTGAAAACCGAGATTCTATTGGGTTCAACCGGTTTTTAAGATATTACTAATTAAATCTAAACCGAACCCAGCTAAATCCGAACTGATTCTAGACTAAACTTTTATAATATTCGAATATGGCTAAAATTTATAAACCCAAAAAAAATGAAACCCAACTGAACTCGAGCCAAAACCCGATTGGTTCCCTCAATGCCCAACCCTAGTTGCATATGTCAACCAACCTCTCTTAAAAGTTCTTTAATTTTTTTATGTTAAAATGTTAAATTTATTTATCAATAAAAGAAATAAAATTTACACTACGAAAGAGTTTGCAGTGGTTTCAGAAAGCACTGATTAGCAGAGGATCAGATAATCCAAGAAAACATAATGAGCTAGCCATATAGGCCCCTCCATCATAGGCTATGACTTGATCTTGGGACACAGAGAAGGGATTCGATTTCCGATCGTTTTGTGAATGAAATGCGTAGTCTCAACAGCTATGAGATAGACATTGTTATGCTTCCTGTTATTCCTCTCTCGCCACACACTCTGTATCACTGCTTGGAAAGAGATTAAATTATATTTTTTTCTAAAGAATACAATGCTAAGCCGTATTAATTGTATGATGAAAAGAGAGCGAAGCTCATCTCCAATAAATATGCAACTTTAAATCCAAATCCGAGATAGAAACTAAGTATTTAACATGAAAACCTATAATTCACTTTATTTAATGAATTAGATCTTCTATATACAATGTCAGTAAAATAAATAAATCATTTCCGTAAATTTTTAATTTAGGAGTTTTTTTATCCTAACCAAACTTCGTTAGAATATTTCTGCATTAAAAACCAAAAATTAGAATAAAATAATGTAAAACTTAGTGATTCAAATTTACAAAATTAACACGTCAAAATTAATAAATGAATTAAATTTCATTTAAATCCACACTGCATATGTATACATTGTATGTTTTGGATCTAAACCAAATCCAACGTCGTATGTATAAATAGTTAAAAACCGAGTGAAAATAATATTACTTCCAAAATCCAAAACAGATGAGTTCCTAAGAACATATTGAAAAAGGAAGATTAGTATGGGAAACTAAACTCGTATGTCAATAAACTCCGACTTACCGCACTAAATAGATATAGTTCTATATCTAACAAACAAGAGACCTAGTTGCATGATGCCTTATAGAGGATTCATGCCCACACACGCATCAACTTATAGGTTAATCACTATCTTTTTTCTTTTTCTTATGTGGCATATTGGGTGGCTTATGCATCGACAATAAATTTTACATTTGTGTTTCTTATCTTTCACTATGACATTTCATTTTAAATTCTTTTGTCTTAGATTATTAAGAGCATGGGTTTAATCCCCTTTCATAACTTTATACATAAGAGAGCTTGTTTGGTTTGGACTCAGAAAGCATGTAATTTAAAATATTGTAATACATGTATCTAGTGTTGATTTTAAAGAAAATCTAACTCATTTATTTGTATAATATATATATATATATATATATATATATATATATCTGTATATATCCCTATATATATATATATATGTTTGAAGTGTTAATTTTGCAATGTTGAGTTATTAAATTTTTACATAATAATTTTTGTAGATTTTTAATGCCAACCCCCTCTCCAACTAAGTTTGGTTCTCGTAAAAACCTTTTAAACTAAAAAGTTACCGATAACACCATCATTTTTACTGATCTATAGATAGCAGTATAATTTGTTAAATAAAGTCAATTTGGGATCTTTCACGGTAAATATTTAGTTTAGTGGGTTTTATCCAAAATAAATTTAGTTGGGGTTTTATTGTTAAAATTCAAAAACTAACCATACAATATCAAAGTATTTCTTTAAAGAAAAACAAGAAAATAACAAAACTCAATTGGAATATAGTAGAAGTCGAACGGGGCAAGCGTCGCCATCAAAACCCAAAAAGAAAGTTCTTTTTTAAAAAAATGATAAAGAGAGAAGCTTCAAAAGGTTTCAACTATCCTCTTCCTCCCAACACCGTTATTTGAAGGATTCTCCGCCTCAGCATGATATAGATATTCTCTCGAAAAACATGTCTTTCCCTCAGTTCCTTTCCTTTCTGAAGCTAAGCATCTCTTCTTTTTTTCCATTTCTTTAACATTTTTTCACCCGATCTCTTCTGCAAAGATTCTCTCTTTCTTTGTTCTCTTTTCTTACATGTTTTTTTTTTGGTAAAATCTTTTTTAATAACAGCTAGTGACTTATAACTTCTTCTTCTCCTACCCTCTTCCTTCTTCTTCCTCCATCTCTTATTTTCTTTGCTTCTCTCTCTCCGACAGTCATTTTCTCTTCACTCACACGTTTTCAAGATTATATAAACACGTGTGGAACATTCTTCATCCTCATATGGATTCTTCTTCTTCATATGGTGTTTCTCATGTCAGCCATATCTCCAACCCTTGTATCTTCGGTGCGTTTTCTTTTCTTTTCAACATTTCTAATACGAGGGGTAAACAAGATTTTTGATAGCATGGCCGACCCTTAGATAGAGTCATATGAAACATTTGTCTAGGGCATTAAAATTTAAGATGTTCTCAAATTTGTAAAAGAAAAATATTAAAATCTTTATAGCCTCCAAAATCCGGCCTGCTTGAACTGAGTTTTTGGCAAGCCTACCAAGTCACAAAATGGCTCATGCGCAGTGTTTCTAATCCTATCTTTAGACTTTATATTGGAAGAGTATTTAACCTTATACGTTTTTTGATAATATAACAGGGGGAGCTGGATCTTCATCTTCACCAGAGAAGAAATGGAACTTGATGAAATGGGTGAGTAAGCTTTTCAAGAGTGGCTCTAATGGTGGTGGTCGCACTAATCATCCTCCTCCTCAGTTTCAAGAGGACGAGAATATGGTCTTTCCTCTACCTCCTTCCTCTTCGGTAAATATTTTCTTAATTATACATTAGATTATTCTAGTTAAATCTAATATTTTCTTTCATTTTTCTTTCTATATAAATTTAGACTTATATATACTATAGACATGTGACCGCCAATATTAAAGCAATATGCAAAAGACATGTGAATGTTACTACTCTTTCTCATTTTTTCTCTCATGTTAAAATATCACGGGTCGTTGTAGTTGTACATTCTGTGAAATTTCACATCCACGAAACTAGAAATCAACTGGTCCATTTATTTTTTATTTCCGTGCTTAAACTAAGATGATGTGACAATGTGCACTTGAGCACTATTATAAAGATGACAAATTAGGTCACATGCAAGTTTTGCATGTTTTTCTAATTAAAACACAAGTGAAAGATTGTAAAATTAGTGCAATGATCCCAGTAACAGTTGCTGAAATTTCTTTTAAACCAATGATTTAATTCTGTTAACCCCCGTAAGTTGTATGGCTGGCTCCGCCACTGGATCCGTTTATATGTTGTTTTTTTTTTTTTTTTTGAAATATATATGTTGCTTCAATTAAAATGATTTAGTAGTCGGCTGAGTTGAGATTTGATTTTAGTGCTTTGTAAACTATAATGGAAGGATATTAAAATTATTAGTTAATTTGGTATATATCCTCTATATATTATAATTATTAGTTAATTTGATATATATCCTCTATATATTAAAATTTAATTATATAATATGTATTCTATTTTTTTCAAATTAATATGAGCTACCTAGCTCATTGGGTTTGGAATATGATTGTTAATCCATGAAATAAATAATGAGGTGGCCTATTCTGATTCCCATAAGCACTACTAATGATGTTTAGCCACTAGAATCATTAAAAGATGAAATAAATTTCTTTTTGATAATTCTTTTGAAATATATGTACTATTTCATCAATATCTTTCTTTCTTTTTTTGCTAAAGATGTAAATATCATTAACTTGGTAATGAAGGTTTGATTACAAGGATTTGGAATCTCATCTGCTATCAATATCTTTTTGTGTTGTTGATATTATTATAACTAGGTGATTTTCCCGTGCTCCTGCACGGACATGTATATTTATAAAATAAATATACAATAATAACTGATTGATATTTACTTTAATTTTTAAATTAATTTATAGTTTGTATGTCTAATTTATATTATAATATTTAATTACTTTAATTATATATATAATTTTAGATATGTTATATTTAGTCTGTTTTATTGTTTTTACGGTCGATTTAGTTATCATTTAGATATATTATATTCTATATATTTCTCTGAATTCAACTATTATCTTTTATATTTTAAATATATTAAATTTTTGATTAATTGTCTTATTTGCATTTATGCTGGTTGTTATCTTAGAAATATAAGTATATTTAGTAAGATTATATATAACTTAAGATTTTTTTGTGCTTAGAAGGAAAAAAAAATAAAAAACTAAAGTTTCTGATTCTAAATTACATACATAAGTAACTAATGAATTTTTAGAAGATTTTGAACACATACCAATATTTACAATAGTTAAAATATTTTATAAATTCTAAATAAATTTTTGCTTTAGATTGTTTGGATGGTAAACTGAAATTTATTTTAAATAATTTTAAAAATAAGGATTCTGATTTGCTTAAGTATTTGACTATGGTTATATTAAGTTTCACAAACATAAAAACATAAAATTAAAAATAAAAATATTTATTAAGAAAACAGATAACTTTAACTATTAAAATATAATACATCTACCTCGTTAAATTATATAGTGTTATGGTATTTTAAAATAATTGTAGTTATTTTCTGTTTTTATGTTTGTGAAACTTAATATAACCATAATCAAAATACTTAAGTAAATCGGAATCCTTATTCTTAGAACAAATAATTTTAACTATTAAAATATAATATATCTACCTCGTTAAATTATATAGTATTATGATATTTTAAAATAATTGTAGTTACTTGATCAAAAGATGTTTATCATTAAATTTATTTTTAGTTTTATTTTTAGTATCTCTTAGAATAGTCAGTAAAAAGTGATTGTTTTTGAGAAATTATACTATATAAGTAAAATAGAATTTATATTTTTACTGTAATTGTAAGATATTATAGTTAAATAAATATACTAAAAAAATAATTTCAATAATACTAATTATAAAAGAAATTAAGTTAAACATATATCAGTTTATGTTAGTTGATTATTTTATGTAATCATCTTATAAAATAGATAGATATATACAAAAATAATTATTTTGAAAATATATATATTTTATTGTTTAAAATTATTTTTTAAAATATTTCTTTTTCTAATAGCAATAATTTTTGTGTGAACTTTTTTTATGAAATCTCATTATATACAGATATTTTTTTTAGCTAGGAAGATATAGGTATAAAGTATTTTATTACTTCAAAGGTATATTTTAAGTTATTTAAAATATATTTAAATTAATTATTACTATTTTGTGAACTTTCCTTTTTTTTATTAAACCATATTATATATACTTATATTTTCGTTTTTAAATAGTTTTGTAAATTTTATAAATGTTTTCTTTTTATTTTATATTGTTATTTGGAAATTTTTAAAAAGGAAATAATATTTAATTGTATTTTAATTCATTAGAGGTATCATAGTAATCAACCAACGTGAGAGTTAACTTGAGCGCGACACCTAAGAAATTGACTTCTCAAATAATATAATAGAGATTACAAAATTGAACGTCATCGTTCCAAATTTACAAAAAGTGCTAATCTACATGGATGGTCGTGTTAATAATCAGGACGATCGATCGAGACCTGCTCGGGACAAAGAAGAACTCGATCGTGCAATGTCACTCTCTCTAGGTGACGATACCAAGCGCCCATATGGTATATCTTTTGTCTACATTTATGAATACATACAAAAATAGAGAAAATACTTATTACAAACGTTATTTCTATAAACTAGAGATTGAATTTTTTTTACTTGAGCAGGATATGGTTGGTCTATGGATAGCAATTCAGATTATCCAAGGCCTTTACACGGTGGATTGAATCCATCTTTCCTTCCAACTTATGAACCTTCCTATCAATTCAGACGACCGCAAAGGTACCCAAAAATACACTTAACTCAGTTTTTATAGTATTTTAACTTCAAATTGTTGATAAAGAATTGCTATAAAAAATGGTGTTTGCTCTGTTTTGTATCAGAATATGTGGCGGCTGCAATAGCGATATTGGATTGGGAAACTATCTAGGATGCATGGGAACATTCTTTCATCCTGACTGTTTCTGTTGCGATTCATGTCATTACCCTATCACTGAGCATGAGGTATGTTATGAATACGATATAAATATACGTTTGTGTTTGAAGGTAGTACTAATATGTTTTGTCGGTTGACTCAAAGTTCTCTCTATCAGGAACCAAACCATATCATAAGATTTGTTTTAAAGAGCTTACTCATCCTAAATGCGAAGTTTGTCACCATTTTGTAAGCAATTTTTACAACCACATTTTTAGATTCTTGCACATCACAGTGTATATTATACTTAATTTCATATAAATCGTCTTAGATCCCAACTAATGATGCTGGCTTGATCGAGTATCGGTGTCATCCATTTTGGAACCAAAAGTATTGTCCGTCTCACGAATACGATAGAACCGCTCGTTGTTGTAGCTGCGAACGTTTAGAGGTAATCAAATATTAATATAAGGAAGTTGAAACTCCCTCTTGGTTTACTAATAAGTCCATGTGTTTTTTTTTTATCTATGTTGTGACCATGAAGTCATGGAATGTGAGATATTACACGTTAGAAGATGGGAGAAGTTTATGTTTAGAATGTATGGAAACTGCGATAACCGACACTGGAGATTGTCAACCACTTTACCATGCGATACGAGACTATTACGAAGGAATGTACATGAAACTTGAACAACAAATCCCCATGCTTCTTGTTCAACGAGAAGCTCTCAACGATGCTATCGTCGGAGAGAAACACGTATGTAATCTTTTGGTCTTTAGACTTATACACAACATTTTTCACGTTGAGTGTTTCTCAAATTATAACTAAAAGTTTGTGTGCTTCCCATAGGGATACCATCACATGCCTGAGACAAGAGGTTTATGTTTGTCTGAAGAACAAACAGTCACAAGTGTAAGTCTTTTAAAATTCTTGTAACAACTAACACAGTTTTAAATTCTAAACATTATTTTGGTCTGTTTTTGTATGTTTTGGTTCTTCACAGGTTCTTAAAAGACCGAGACTTGGTGCTCACCGTCTTGTTGGTATGAGAACTCAGCCTCAAAAGCTTATACGCAAATGTGAAGTCACTGCGATTCTCGTTCTTTACGGCCTCCCTAGGTACTTATTTTACTCAAACTCACTCAGTTTTCGATCCCACCCGAGAAAAGATAGGGCATGATTGGTAACGTAAAGAGACTTTGTTGTATTGTATGTATGAAGATTATTAACCGGAGCAATTCTTGCCCACGAGCTGATGCATGGATGGCTTCGGCTCAAAGGTACGTACTATTCACCTCCCTCACTTTATTTTCTTGCAAGAGTGAATTTCTTTATGTAATATATATATTCCATGTCTTTGTAATAATTGTGTATATCACTGAGTTCTTAAATTCTTGCCCACTAATTTAAAAATATTTAGAAAAAATAAGCATATTCATTTGTTTTATTTCTTGCTTTCATTAGGGTATAGAAACCTTAACCATGAGGTAGAGGAAGGTATCTGCCAAGTCCTCTCATACATGTGGCTTGAATCTGAAGTTCTTTCAGATACTTCTTCTAGAAACATGCCCTCAACATCAGCTGCAACGTCGTCGTCGTCATCATCATCATCATCTAACAAGAAAGGAGGGAAATCAAATGTGGAGAAGAAGCTTGGAGAGTTCTTTAAGCATCAGATAGCTCACGACGCGTCTCCTGCTTACGGAGGAGGTTTCAGAGCAGCAAATGCAGCGGTTTGTAAGTACGGTCTACCTCGTACACTTGATCATATCCGCTTTACTGGAACTTTTCCTTTGTGACCTTATCAATGATTTTCCCAATATGTGACGTTCTGTTTTATCTTGGTATGGTCTTTGGTTTGGATTTGATGGATCACACAAAGTTTGTTTTTAACTTTCTATAGAATCTCTGCACAGTCTCTTCTCCCCTTGGATTTTGAGTGAGGAGATTTGTTGCTTGGAGGTTTTACTAAAACAATTATTGAATATTAATGACCAAAAATAATAATTAGTTCTCAAAAACTTCAAGAAAAATAATAATAAGCATCTCGGTTCTAGTGTTTCAAAAAAAAAAAAGCATCTCGGTTCTAGTGTTTCAAAAAAAAAAAAGCATCTCGGTTCTAGTGTTTCAAAAAAAAAAAAGCATCTCGGTTCTAGTGTTTCAAAAAAAAAAAAGCATCCCTCTTTACACCACTTGCACTTCCTCTATTCTCAACAAATTATGTGAAGTGTGTGTTTGATTTCATCTTACAGCGAATATACGCGTCCTCCTTCCCTTAATCGGCATGGAACCGAAACTAGTTGGTTCCATGTCCCACTTCAGTTCATCTTCCTCATCGCTTGCTTCATCTGAACGCCACCTCAATCCGCCACTGTTATTTCTCTTCTCAGTGGCCAAGACATTGTTGTTGTCCTTGAAACTACCATTCATGAATATAAAGATTAGGAGAACTGGACATAACACAAAAATTTATAAAGAGAGAAAATGTACCTTGAAGACATGTCCATTGGATCATCCAAATCAACAAAGTTAGATGACGGGTGCTCTCTGCCTGGTTGCCTCCTTGTGCCAAAGAAAGTTGATTCCGGTTTCTGTTCAGATCCATTGAGATAGTTGCTCCTAGGATTCATTGTTACAGGATCATTAACTGCGGCACGGCCTAGATAAGGTGAGCTCATGTTATTCTCCATGAATCTATCAACATTTATATCTGGAGAGATGTCTTTAGTCTTTTTTCCTTTGAGCCTGTTCCCACGAGCTCTATCAAGATCTTTGAACGGTGTGGACACTTCACCGAATTTCAGAGTCTTGGTTATGCTTCTAACTTCACTCTTTTGTCCTCTATTTGTGCTTGTCAATAACTTTCCATGGGAAGCGTTTCCTATCAAACGACTTGGTTGAAAAGGAGTGCTGCTGCCATTATTAGCCACTGGCTCTCTAGCGCCAGCGTCCTTGGCCATTTGGAGAAATACGGTAGTATGAAAGGGAACTGTAGAAGAATTCATCTCAGGCTGTTGCGCATCAGAGTTTCTTGCTGCTTCAGAAGCACTTTCCGATGCATCTTCCACTTCAGATAATTGTCCAGATCTGACTTGCTGCTGCTGAATCACTGGAAGCATATCTATGGCTTTATCCTGTTACGAAGCAAATTAAAACACAGGAGGGTTCAAATTTCAAGTTCAAATAGCCAAATATCAAGTACTATTATTAAGATTCAAAGATGTCAGAAAATCCTGCAAGCATCAAGAGGTTACTAAGCACTAAAACGCAAGAAGGTGGCTGGAATACTTACAACTAATTCTTTCCTCCAAAGACTCTGTGATCGCATTCTGGATATTACACCTTCCCCAATTTGATTTTCAGATACGAAAGCCTCTTCAATTTTCTGGAGTTTAAGATCGACTTGGTATGCCTGGATGTAACGGTAGCGCTGGAGCAATGCAAACGAGTAGTTTCCAGTCAAAGACGGACCAAAATAGCTAAACATATAGAGGACAAGTTTTCCAGCAGCGGTTATAGTGCTTTACTTTGCCTCGTTCAAAATTTCATACTTGTTCATTACTCCCAACAGCACTTACTGAGTCTTTTAAAGCTACTCTAGGGGCTAGATGTTGTTCAAGTGAAGTTGATTTAAGAATGCAATTACAATTACTTACCTGAATATAGAAGACAACCAGAAGACTACCCACAGCTGATGAGGGGTCATCAGTTGCAGAATCTAATAAGCATCTGTGCAGATACTTCTCTTCATCTGGATTCCACGGTAACTCAATGATTCTATCAACCACGTTTCTCCTAATAGATAGACAGCAGAATTCGTTGACAAGTATCTCCATCCATTCCGTCCAATTCCAGCTGTCTACATCATCTGACACATCTTTCAAAGCTCCATTTTTCAATTTATTTTCCTTCACTTTCAAGCAGAGCGACCTTTGGTATGTAAACGCTTCACTCAGAAGACCGCATTCCACTCTCACACGAATAGCTGTGACAGCTTCACCAATTGAAACCAGTTCTGATACGCCATCACGACCAGACCAACGCAACACCATAAGAGCTGTTTCAGGGTTTTCCCTTTCTAACAGGACTTGTGCAACCTTGGAATATGTTTCTGGATCACATATTTCAGGAAGAGTACTACAAGCTTCCTGAAACAAAATTTGGAAAAGTTTGTTAGCTACACCCGTTAATAAATTGTTTGCTGTACTTCCGTATATGTTTTAGCGTAAATATCAAAAACATGCACAATAATACATATTTTTATACGTTTTCCCTGGGAATGTCAAAAGGTACCTGGAGTGCCTCCTCTGAGGGATCATCGAGAAGATAAAATACAAAAGACTCCAGCAAGGAATGTCTGGATATGCCAAAGGTAGCAGCAAAATCATCTATAATGTGCTTCCAGTATTTTTCAGGGGTAGACCAGTGCCGATCAAACAGGTAATAAAGAAACTGTATCCTGGTTAAGGAAACCAGCGAAGAGAAAAACATTGGAAAGTCTACTGATTGTGAATATCTAAAAAGTAAAATGCAAGGTAATGTCAAAATAGGCGATGAGAAAAAGGATACAATTGCTAGCTTCGCAACAACCAGATCTGAACTGCCATGTAAAAAGAGTATATCAGCAGCAGTTCTAAGATTCTTAAATGGATAAGATCCTGAAATCCCCTCTATTTTGGACCTAAGAACTGATCTCTCATCATTCTGCAAACATTCAACTTCTAGGTCTCCCCCTATGTCTTGACTGCATTCTGGCTCTCTCTCAAGATTTTCTAAAGCATCCTCGATAAAAAGGGAAGCACCCTGTACATTGCAATCTGAAGACTGATCTACGGCATCAGGCCATGCACGCTTAATTGCTTCTGATTTCCTTTCACGTACCAGAGCCTTCCACGAAGTGAAATTAGAATACCGAGACCTCACATCTTCCAGAAATCCGTGTCTTATGCACCAGATCATAATGTCCAGATGCTGAAAAAAAAAACAACAGTAGGGTAAGCACACCATATTGCACCAATAAGTAATAAGTACAGAGCTGATATTGTTACAAAACTCTGGTCAGGAGGCAGATGGTTATCCCTGGATATCATTTAGTATGTTATATAGAGACAAGGTCAGATATACCCAAAAACAAGAGTAACTGACCATTATCGTGTCTTTCATAAATCAAAATTTAAAGCTGACCTGCTTTGTTTTTCCAATGTTCTCTCTAAGCTTCTGCACGTCTTGAAGCTGAGGTGTAATAGAACCCTTAAATGCTGATTCCATAACTTCAAGCACCCTACATAGACCAGCCACTTGCTTCGAATACTTGAGGAGGCTATCTAACCATGCTTGCATCTCTTTCGCTTCAAGACTATCTGAGAGCCAATATTAAAGATAGACAGGAGTTCACCTTCGAAACATATATACTGGCCTTGGAAACATAAATATTCTAACAGCTAAAAGGATACAAATTTCTCGAAGCTCAGCTAAGATGCTCCGGAATGTACGCTTGACCCAATCTTTGACAACAACTTCATCCAGCAAAAAAGCAATAACCGGGTCACTAGATACAGCAGTCTCATCCATACATACATTGGTGATATCTATTCATCTCTGTCAAGGAGATGTCAATTATACATCAAACATATAGAGAATGATAAAAAAAAACATTTTATCCATCAGGGATGGAAGGAGCATGGAACAAGAACTACCTAAAACTACAAGAACCTATCAGTACAAATCTCCCCTTATATACACAGTTCTAAGTAACCTTACAAAATGGAGATTCGTTGTAACAGATGTAAATGAGACCATACAATGCATACAAAAAAATCTATAAGAGATGCATGGATTATCACTCAATGCATATATCTGACACTGACAGCAAGCATAAACACAGAAGAAGGATACAATGGCAAACCACAGATATCAAATTGTTGTTCATAGCAACATCGAACAGAGAATAGAGACAACAAACATCAGCTCCCAACTGATGTTCATCGTCATATGCTGAGGAGATAAGACCAGCTTCAACACACTGGTAATAAAGACGAAGCCGGAGTTTATCTCCAGTCCTTGGCAATGAACATCTACATATTGGACAAACATCACACCTCTGACTACACTCTTCGCACAAGGAGGCATGTCCACACGGCTTCAACGCATAGTTTACAGATCTCCCACAGAGCGTCAAGTTTCTTGTTGCACGACAATGCTCAGCCTTGGCCTCGTTACACAACTCCCTGAGGTTGATAGATGCCAAATGCCTCAACGCCTCCTGTAATAAACAACAATTATGAGCTCTACAGTATTCATCTTAATTTTCACTATTAAACCAAAGTCATTAATCAACGTTTTCCACATTGTTACAAATAGCTACCATTAAGAAATAAATAAAAATTAATTTTTTTTTTGCTAAACCAAAGATGCATGTAGACATATCCAATGGCTATAGAAGATTCTCAAAAAAAAAAAAAAAAAAATTAACGAACAAGAAATCATGACCTGAACAGGTTTGCTACTGTAATCAGGCTGCTTCGGAAGAGATATGGATCTAGCGGCGTTGATTCCCCTCGTATCCATCTTCTCTCGCGAGTGATGAGTCAGTCACTCTCAAGTCTAGGGCTTTCTCCGTTTTAGCTTTTGGGGGAAACACAGTGTGTGTATTCAGTCGACGCTCCCTCTCACAGGTCGGATCTATCCGGGTTAAATTTTTCTTTTTTGTTATGGGCCGTTTGAATGGGCCTGCTCAAGTCACGTGTAAACGGTGCGTGTGTCGGTTAAAATTCTATAATGGGCCGTGTGAAACTTGTGATAGTTTGGGCCCAAGTCACGTGTAAAACGGTGCGTGTGCCTCACTTTCTTTAAAAAAGCCGCGCGTGTACCATTCTCTCGCTTTCCGTGACGACGACGGAGAAAGCAAACTCAGAGAAAAGTACGATCTTTCTTCTTCTTATTCCGATCTTATCGATTTATAGTGGATGAGATAAAAGAATCGTTCTTTCGATTTACTAAGCTTCGATGGATGAGTCGTTCGCTAATCTACAGACGAGTCATTTGCTTGGCTCAGTTCCCGTAAGTCTAGCAAACACACACATCCTTTGCTTCTCCGATGCTATCAATTTTTTTTTTATAATGGGTTTGTGTCTGATTATCATAAAGAGCTTTCCTTTTTTGGAAAGGTGTTGTCTTTTGGATTTTTAAATGCTTTGCATGATTGGATTGAGATACTTGTTTTGTGGAGTCAAATGTATTCACTTATCATAAGACTCTCTAATACAAAATAAAAACGTATACTTTGTTGTTTTTTCGTGAAGGCTGTGATCAGCGATGAAGACAAGAAAAGCACGAATGTGCGTATAGCAAGTGTAAATGAAGGTATGTTCTTTTGCTAGAAAACTAGCTTTTTCAGTATTGTAAGAAAGAGTTTTGATTGCTCTGCAGGCCCTTCTGCTAACATGCAGATATTTCCACCGCATCAAGGAAACAATGCAGCAAAGGGTTATCAAACTCTTGACACCCCAACTGGTAATGTTTATATATATCCTCCTTTTGCTTTTTTTTTTCTTATTAAGGATGTGTGTATCAGTAGGCACCATGAATCGACTAAGTGTGATAAGAGCTTTGTTATGTATTCGAAATCATGTGTAATTGTTCATCATTATATGCATCATATAAACTGTGTTCTGTCTTGTACCAGTGTATGCTAATTTGTTTTCATATATACATGTAGAAGGACCTGAACAACAGCCACCAAACAACTGGAAGGGATTCTTTAACGTCTACTCATACACCCAGTACTTCAACGTGGACACAGACATTGTTTTGAACAGATTGATGAGTTCCTTGTACCCCACCAGTGGAGATTTTTTCAGCAAGATTGATGCAAACCCTGATTTGTAAGTCTTTCAATACCCTTTCTCCTGTGATTGTCCTTGCTCTGATATAGAATTATTTGGCATGGAGATTTCTTTAAATCACTCCACTGCTCAATGCTCATTCAGGCCATTGATTTCTTGCCATATTAAGTGATGTTTTTCCCTTATCACATTAAATTTCACAGTAGTAAATTTGGTATGTCATAGGTTTGTGTAGTAATTTTACCTTTGCTGCTTGAATATTCCGTTTGAGCTTATGTACTGTAGACTCTACACCCAGATCCAGTTTTCCATATGCTATTGGTTGGCAGTCGCTTGTTAAAACAGTTCCTCACATTATTATTAAGCTTTGAAGTAATAGATTAGCTTTGAAAATTTATACTATGCATTTCCTCCTATGTTACTTCAAGCCAGAGATAAAAACTCTGCCTATGCTCTGAGTGGAGAGCATCAAGACAAGTGCATATATTCAATTAACAAAACCTTTTAAAAGTGGCTAAAAGGTTGGTCTTGAACTTCCAGATAAATGACTCTCGTGTGTGGATTTCATTCTCTCTATTAGGTATGGCCTTGTCTGGATCTGCACCACACTTGTGTTTGTGCTTTCCTCTCTCGGAAACTGTGCCACGTACCTCGTGAAGAAACGAACCGACAGTGAAGCACCTTGGGTCTTTGATGTGAACTATATAAACTTGGCAGCATCTTTGATCTATGGCTATGCGATAATCGTGCCAGTGGCGTTTTACTTCTCACTTCGGTATATGGGTTCCAGAGCTGATCTTCTAAGATTCTGGTGTCTGTGGGGATACTCTCTCTTTGTTTTTGTGCCAACCACTGTAAGTGTCACCTGTATCAGCAGCAATTCTGTCTGATTCACAAATGGTTTTTATATATTAACAGTCATGATCATACTTTTGCAGCTTCCATTGCTTATTCCAGTGGAGTTTCTGAGATGGGTGATTATACTCTTAGCTGGTGGCGCGTCATCCTCCTTTGTTGCCATGAATCTACGGACTTACCTAGAAGCGAGTAATGATCTGACGGTTGTAGTGGCTGTAGCGTTTGGTCTTCAAATGGTTCTGTCTATCTTCATCAAAGTCTGGTTCTTTCCTTAAATCTCCACATCACACGAGTAAACATATATAATGTATGTAAAAAACGTTTTAGATTCTGATGTGTTGTGGTAGAACAATGAATTTGTCATTACCAGAGAACAAAACCCACAAAGTAAAAGAAGATGGAACATATACATTGAACTGAATCATCGGGATTCGTTTTGTCTGGTTTAGTTTCTTGTTTGCTTGTTGTTTTGGTGAGTTGAATTGTCTTAGTTTTTTAAATGGTTTAGTTTTTATCTAGCAGATATCAGAGAGTGGATATTAAAGAAAAAAAAATCAGTAGAAAGCGTGTGAACTGTGAAGTATGTAAGAGAAGAAGCCAAAAAGGTCACATTAGATGAATGATAGAGAACATGTCTCTAGTGTCTTTTAGTAAAATATCTGCAAGAACCATGGTAAACAATTTAAAACTACTTTCTCCAGGTTTTGATAACCCATCTATGATATAACGAGACAATAATTATCAGACTTGTCAATTATGGTTTTGCAGAAACATTCTATTTCTTCCTGCGCCGTTTCATTGATATATCACTCTTCCAACAAATGCATCAGTGGTTTTGTGGCATATATTGATCTTCATATGCCCTCAAAAACAATAGAAAATAAAAACAGAAATGAGCTATAAAGATATCCCCTATATATTAAAAAAAAAGTCACACGTGTCATTCATAGGTGCAATGTAGAATTAATTCTCTTAATTTGATTGATTGTTGGCATTTAAATTTTTATTTATTTAACTAAAGTTTTTTAAAAGGAAACTAATCCTAGAATTACCTAATCTAATATATATTACCAAACAAACAATTAATCATATTATATCCATATGATTAATAGAATTTGTTTATAGAAACAATTACATATCACATATTCCATTATAAAATTTTAGAATATACATATAAATACATATTATATTATAGAAATAAGTATATAAACGATTTTAAATTTTTTTCTATTAATAGTGGATAAAAAATCATACATTACAGAAAACTAATAATATTTTTATACTCACTCACTATATATATGTATTCTTAAAATATGTTCAATGAATGCAAAACAGTCAAATGTAATTTTTTAAAAAAAAATCTATCATTTTTCCAGAGATAAATGTCGATAGTATAGTTGAGTTCTCACTTTCAAAAATTATTTAAGTATTTTTATATTTAAAACAGAAAATTATATGGTATGTCATTTAAAAAATATGATAAATGAAAAAGTGTATTATAATATAAAATTACAAAAAAATCAAAACATTATATTAATACAAGATTAGAGTTAATATTCTTTTCATATAATTCATATAGCTTTAAGTATAATAAATTTGGCATGTTTATTTTTAATAAGAAAAAAAAAAGAAAAGAGACATAAATAAAAACATGAGTGAATAATAATAAAACCTTTTGTTGTATTCTTCGTTATTTTGTATTTGTACATACATAATTTTTTATTTGTATACCAAAATATTTTTTACGTATTAATCTAATTGTAAACTAATTATTTTAGGTGTTTATACAACATAAAGAAAAATTGAGCAATGAAGATAAATATAAATGATAAGTTATAAAATTGTTAATGTTGAAGATGCAAAATATAACGCAAATTAAATGTAAAATAAATTATTTTAAAATAATGATAAGTATTTTTTGCGGTGTAATAAACTTTTAAAATATATGATAACAAAGTTATAACAAAATTTATACAATTAGAAACATGTTATTTTGATATATTAAAACTGTTGAATCTCATGTTTATATTAATCTATGTCTGAAATAATGACATTACATCATTTAAGAGTTAAGATATTTTATATTATATAATTATTTAATCAAATTTACTTTTTTGAAATACAATTTTTTAGATTTACTTAAAATATGTATGTAATGAAGTAATTAAAAAAACAAAATTAATAATAAGATATTTATGTTTTCAATGAAAATCTTGGTCAAAGGAATCAATGTTTGATAAGATAATGTGAAGATTGGAGAGAATATGATAATGAATTTATTTGGTTAGTCAATTGTAATTTTATATTAAATTCTAAATAAAGCAATATGTAAGAAAGGAAGAAAGAGAGGGAGATTTGGTTATTCAATTGTGATTTTATATTAAACATCTCAAACACAGTATCAATGGATTTGATTACCGGATTACCGGTAGCAAAAGTCAGAGAGGTAGCATACAGGTTAGAACTACCAGAAGACATGAACCTTTACCCAGTGTTCCATGTGTCTATGTGTAGGAAGCATATTCATGACCCAAATCCGATCAAGCCATAGAGGATTCCAGAGTTGAGACAAGATCTTACCTATCCAGAAGGGCCAATCAGAATTAGAGAGACTGAATATATGTGAGATAGATTATGAAAACATTTATTAATACTATGTCAAAGTGTTTAGAAGATTTACCAAAATCTGGTGAAAATTTTGCAACCAAAAAGAGATAAAAAGAGTTTTAAAGTGAAATATTGAAGATCATATTAAGGACGAGAGTAAGAGAATGAATATAGGTGATTGTGAGAGAGTGAATGTAAGTTTGACAGATTTTGAGATTATTTGATCAAGTAAGAGAGAGAGAGAGAGAGAGAGAAAAAGAGAGCGAGAGAGGTATACAAAGACATACAAAATAATGCAAAGAGAGATACATAAGAAACAATTCGGATATGGACTATTACTTTCAATTCATTTGAATATCCGAAAGAGGATTGGATGTACCTTCCTTCCAATCAAAAGATTAAGTTTGATTATTTAGTAGATCTTTGACCAAAAAAAAAGATACATAAGAAACAAAACAAATGTGTGAAAAAATATAAGGAGAAACGAAATGAGTAAGATAGAAAAATATATTAAAAAAATAGAGTATCTATGTAAAAGAAAAAGAAAGTTAGAATATATTTATATATTTATATTATTTTTTATTCATGCAATGTATAAATTATATTAATGTCTGCACAGGCGTGCGGACCGTCCACCTAGTATTTCAGTAAATAGTACTATTAAGATTTTTTTTAAATATCTTAATTAAAGAAATGTATCATCATTATTGTCTACATTAACTTGTTTAATTAGTACCTAACACTAACTCTTGATGATTGTAATCCATGTTTCTCTTTAGTAAAGTAGCAATGACTCCTCAAAACACGCACTGTTGTTTAGATTTCTTATCGTCTATTTTAGCTTACATAATTACTTGTTGCTTTTGGCATCTCAAACAAAAATTACTTCATTTTGCAGTTTTGTTTTTTTCTCTAGAGTAACTTGTTGGTTTTAACTTTTAACCAACATGTTGGGCTAGCGACACTTAAGGGGTAACCCCAATATGGTGAATTCACTGTTCGATTCCGGTTAGCCATTCGGATATGGATTATTACTTTTGATCCATTTGAATATCCGGAAGAGGATCGGATGCACCTTCCATCCAATCCAAAGATTAGGTTTGATTTTTTAATAGATCTTATTTTAATTTTTTATGTTAACAAGAAAAAAACTTGTTGGTTTTGAGTTCTAACATCACAAATCAAAATAATTGAATAATTACAGCATTTTAATGATTTAACTTCTCCAGCCCACCCTCCCCCAAGAATAAAAAGTAAACTAAAATATTTTAAGAATGTTTAAAAAAGAACAAATATTCTATGAACAACCCGATCTTCCCCAATGGCAATCACTCTCTCTATCAATCTTTAAATTAATATCTTATGTTAACCAAATTATTATATGATAGTGATTCTTCCAACTTTTCGTCTTATCGCCACATATACTTTTGAGAACCCAAAAGACAAAGTGGAGATACTTTTTTATTGTTTACTTGATGACGCTATCACACAAACGTTTTGGTTCTGAGGTAATTGCGGTAAAAAAAAAAAAAAACAACGTGATTGCACTAAACTCTTTGGACGCTCGTGACTCGCGACAGCTTTACATTGGCTATGAAATAAAATTATTAATGCAACTACACCAATTGAGTCTCTCCAAGTAGACGTCGCATATGTTAAGACATTTAAAACTCAATCACCTTATCTTATTCTTTTCTTCTTCTCTTTTGTTGAACGATTGAAATATCTTATCTATCTAAAATCTATAACCACATAAAAAATGTGTTCTTATTGGGCTATCGTCGATGCCTTTATTATACATTCTAAAATAAATGAAAGCACAACAATTTTTTATATTGAGTAGTGTGAAAAAGTCTTTTGTAACAGTAAATAAATGAGGGTATAGGGTTGTGCATCTCTCCGGTTCCGTAAGAGGCAAAGAGTTTAGGATTTGTAATCATGAGTGTGATTGGTAATGACTGTAGATGCTTTCCAGAGCACCATGTATTTCTAAAACACCAAATTCGCAGCAATCAAGCTTTAATGATTTTGTAAAAACCACAGCTCCTGAAATAATCTACAGCTGTACAAGTGTTTTCTACCGCCAAATATTCAAAGCAATTTTTTTGAGCTTTCCATATAATCTACAGCAATAAAATCTAAAGCTACAGCAAAAAAACTAGAGCATTTTTTTTATAGCTTAAATTTTAAAGTTACAGCCATAACCAATCGGCCCCCATATTTTGTTAGGATTCTCGTGTCAAATTTTAACTACATTGGCATGTGAGTATGGACTGTTCCTTTATTACATCGCTTGAAACCAAATTTTAACTACCATCATTTGCTTGTTATCATGAATGGCAACTAAATGTTTATGGGTGGTAGCGTGACCTCGAGCTCTATTTATGAACCGTGAAGTTTTTTTTTTGGTATATATTGGGGTCTCCATGTTTGACACATGTCTATCTATAGGCTATAGCTTCACGTCCGACTTTCACTGCAAGAAAACAAGTGAGTTTATACGGCCAAATCTGTCTAAATTCATCAGAAATGGTTTCGCCGGGACTAACTTGATATGCGTGATAGTTTGACAAGTGTTTTACTTTCTTTTGTGACTTAAATCCATAGAGGTAACTCAAATTCGATTGTACCCACAAAAAGATTAATGGTAGCCATATATTCACCATACAGTTAGGGTCTATATAAACTTTAGGAAAATTGTATAAAAAACTTTAAAAGTGGTAGATAACATTTTAAACCTTAAATTTTTTTATTCTCTCTTTAGACTAGGGCTGGGACTTTTACTCGGGATATGAATTTGATCCGAGATCCGCTCCGGATCCGCTTATAATTAGGATATCTAGGAGTGTCCAGATCCAAATAGTAAAATCTCAGATCCGTGCAAACCGAATCCGGATCCGGATATCTTAATTTTTAGGTCTGGATATCCGGATTCGGATTCGTATTTTAAAAAATATATTAATTTTTTTATTTTACTATTAATTATATCTGATATATTAATATTCATACATAAAAGAAGTTTAATAATATTATACTTTTATATTAATAATAATATATGTTATATATATAAATTCATAAATTATGCATAAATATTTAGTTTATATATTATTTTTAGAATTTTTATTATTTTTTTTAAAAAAATTAGTTATTTTTATGGATCGTGAATATCACAATATCTAGACGGATATCCGGAAGACACGAATCCAAATCCAGATACTAAAATCACGGATCCGACGAATCCGGATCCGGATACTTCAAATTTCCCGGATATCCAGATTTGTTACACCCTTACTTTAAACTTTCAAAGTGACATTTGCATCACAATTTTTTGTTAACCTAACTTACTTATCTGTCAAGTAAAAAAAACAACTTGTTTGTACATGTAAATATGATGATGTGTCTTTTTTTAAAAAAATAATTATTTAATTAATTACATAATTAAAAATTAAAACACTAAATTAAAATTCAGATAACTAAATAAAATTTCAAACAATTAAATAAAAAAAACTCAGAAAATTAAATAAATTTTCAAAAATAAATTATATTAAATTATATTATATTAAATTAAAATGAATAAAATTAAATAAAAAAGTCAAAATATTAATTAAAATATAATTATTAAAAAAAAAGAAAATCAGAAAATTAAACAAAAACTAAAGAAAAATTAAAAGAAAATCATAATATTATCTTTTAAATTACAAAATAAGATTATTTTAAAATAATAAACATATCATCGTTGACAATAACAATTTCAAACATATCACTGGTGACGATGTTGATTTCTCACACACCCATTAACAATGACGTTTTTGACATATATCAAACGCTGGTTTCATCGTTAACATATCTCTAACGATAATTTCCGACATCATCGTTAAAAACCTTGACAATATCTACTATTTAAAAAACCTTGACATATCTTCACTGTTTTAAATTATGGTTTTCGAAAACATCGTTATTGACATTCTACCATCACTTCTAACGATGATATCGGAAACTATCGTTAGAGATATGTCAAAACGTCATTTTAATGGTTATGTGAAAAATCACCATCATCATCAGTGATATATTTGGCATTGTTATTGTCAACAATGATAAGCTGTTTTAAAAAAAATCTTTTAATTTAAAAACAAATATTTTGAATATTCCATTTTTTGAATTTTGTGCTTTTTAATTTTGTTTAGTTTCTGAATTTGTTTAATTTTCTGAATTTTCATTTGATTTTCTATATTTTAATTTAATAATTTATTTCTCGAATTTTCTTTAATTTTCTAATTTTTTGTTTTATTTTATATTTTTATTTAGTTATCTGAATTATTTTAGCTTTCTGATTTTATATTAATTTCTGATTTTGATTTATTATATTAATTAAATAATTATTATATTTGGAAAAAAACGGACATGTCATCACTTTTTCATGTTATACATGGCAAGTTTTTACTTGATGACAAAGTAAGTCAAGTTGAAATTTTATTGTGATACAAATGTTACTTTGAAGGTTCAAAGTGTTAGTCGAATAATTTCAAAGCTTAAAGTGTCAGTATGTACCACTTTTGGGGGTTTTATGTGATTTTCCCTTTAAACTTTTAAACATATCGGAGAAAATTTCTGAGATGATATCATGCCACGTTCGAATATGACGATGTGTATTTTTATGTATGTGTTGTATATAGAACCAAGGTTCGTATGGGTTGAGAAGAATAAAAATTCACTATTAACGACATAATTAACCTTGGTCTCTTAATATAGATTCTTAAGTCATAATTTAATCTTTTTTTTCTTAAGAGACAGTTCTTGTATCTCTTATTTTAAGAGATTGTTTTTAACTTTTCTTAATATATAACTTTTGAACACATAACTTTTTTAACTAATTTTTTTAAAAAAAGTTAAGTGTCGTCCCTTAACTGAAACTAAAAACACTTCCAATAGAGGTTCTTCTCATTGAAATTCTAAACTTGTCATATATATGTCATGTAGTTATAGGATCTTCATTGGAAATACTCTAAGAACCCTAGTCTTAACTGGGGTTAATCATGGTATAATATGCGTGCTTCTTGTCTTTCATTCAAAAAAAAATATGCGTGCTTCTTTTGTGTTGACGCCATCATTTCATCGTACTCCATTTCAATGTAATCCTACTAAATAGATTGAAAACACATTTGTTCAGAAATAAAATGTTCAAAAGAAAAGATTGAAAACACACATCACTTCTCATCATTTACCAAAATGATAGTATGAGATAAAAGTTTCATTTCCGACCGTAACCTAGCAAAGAGCATGTGTTTACGAATCACGATTCTCCAACATAAAAAATGTATTCTCATTTACTACTCCATTATCATTTCTTAGACATAGCTATCAAAATCGCATCTTTCTTTACAATATTATATGCATATATACACATGTGCTGCTGCTGCGTGTATGCATAATTGAGTCTAAATATGTGTCTATATAATTATCCATGAAAATGATATGTCGTTGGTTACAAATAAGGTTATTATTTTAAATAACAACTAACAACTAAATACTCAGAAAAAACAAATGAAATCCTGTTATACGACTACACGACTGGAGTTGGTGGTAAAGACTAAAAAGAGGGCACATGCACATTGGACACGGACCAATGAATCCTCAGAAACAATCAGACATCTGAGACCCTAATCGCATCAAACCACGTGCAGTCCTTCCACTATTCTCCATTAAAAAAAACACAACGACCGAATATGAACCAACAATAAAAGAAAGTATTAGAAATTATAAACTGAAAGAGATTAAACTGAGAGGAAACTCAACTATTCAAGTGGCTACGATCAGTGTTGGAACTTGGAACAGTGGCTTCTGAGCCTTTGACCAAACCTCATGCACCATTCACTGCATTTATTAAGTTTATGTTCTATTGAAACCAACGCAAGTTGAAATAATTTTAAGAAGCCAAAAAAAAAGAAGCAATTTTATTTGCAACATTTAATAGAAGTCCATTCACTATTCCAATTTCATATGCATGCATTGAAGCTAATTCTTGATTCTATACCATGTATCTTTAACCCATCAGGTTCAAATTACAAATGTGTATGCATGCATTCAAGATAATTTTATTTTTATCAAAAAAAATATACAAATGTGTATAATGTACATGTTATATAGCATATTTTTTTCCAGCACACCAGAAGTATCATATTTGATTCATGTGAATCCATCAGAAATGATCAATGGCTTTCTTTGAAGGGCCAATGATATGAATTGTCTGGGAAATCTCGATAAGGACACTCATATATATTATCATACTAGTCTACATGAATTGGATTGGCCATAAACTATTTTTTTCATATAGACATTATCATATTAGAATATACTGATCTATAAAATGTGGCTTTGGCAAAAAAGAAAGAGTGGACATTGGATTGGCTATTACATATTTATTTTATACCACATAAACATTTAACAAAATTAGTCATTTTCATTTTCTATATTAATATTTTATTGTCAACATCCAAACAGATATTTTAAGATTTATATATATATATATATATATATATATATATATATATATATATCATTGTTAGTACAGAGGGTCAATTATGATTATGATTGATATGGATACAGGAATATTCGAATTCTTAACTTACATTTATACGATGAATCATCAACTACTAATCAAAATGCAACCTTTTTATGCCTTTCAGTGTAGTAATTAAGCTTTTACTTTCGTCACCACACTTTGATATATATAGCTTAAATTTTAGCCAAAAAAAAAAAGAAGCCAAATACTGTCAATTTTGCTCAGTAAACTAACCACACAAATTGCAAAATCAAATATCTGAAGACTAATCTGAAGACTATAACATATACTCCAAGGATATTTGTTTTGTTAGGTATTCACATCTTTTATCACTTTTACTTTTCTGTACAGAAAAGTATGATGACGATTCAAAGAACAATGAAGCATCTCATGATGATAAAATAAATATCAAACCAGATAGATATGCATCGTCATCTTAAAAAAACTACACCTCCTACGTTTTAAAAATTCATAAGAGTTTTAATATAACTTTGTGGATCTGGCCACTCTTTTTATACTATGGTCTATTCAAACAATGCATACTAATATATAGCTTCTCGTCGTCCCCTAAACTAAGTTCTCTAACATTTTTTGGCTTTATTTATAAAAACAAATTAGAGTTTGACCTGTACATCCGTAGGGTATTAGTATTTTTTATAAATGAATATTTATTTTTGATTGATTAAAGTTTCGAATAAAATTATATATTTAAATGTGTCACTATATAATTAATTGTATTTAGTTATTTGAATATCTATGGGTTCTTCTTAGTTCATGAGACAAATTTTAATTTAAAATTTAAAGTCTGATATTTGAAATAAACGATTCATATCCGAACAAATACTTTAATACTCATTTTTAATTGATTATGTAAATAGATTAAAAAACTTATTATTAATCGTTTTGAATTCTTGTTCTGAATGGAACAATTTCATTTAAATCTGTTGAATTGTTATGTTTAACATATAAAAAAACTTTATCCAGATTCTGTCGAATTTGGAAAATACAAGAAATGAAGTAGTATAATTATTTAAAAATATAATAAATGAATTGGTTAAAATTAATTTTAAAAATATATATATATGTAAGTAATGAGTTAAAAAGGTAAGAAGCTTTTTATACTTCTGTTTTAGTAGAGTATAGTATATCTAGCATCTAACAACGAGAAACATCTAATTAATAGCTATAGTTCATAAGTCGATCGATTTCAAATGGATTACACCATCAAACTTTGTTAGTACCAAAGAAAAACATATTTTTGAGCATATATAAAGCACACAACCAAAGAATTATAACTTTAAACATACAGAAAAAATGCTTTGTTTTCCTATTGCAATTTGATTTTTTTTTTTTTGATCAACCTATTCCAATTTGAATTAGCTCATAAACTAGTAGTACAAATAATTATCAGAATACCAACTATTCGAGTAAATTATCTCCTACAACGCACCCTAATACCTTTACCAAACACCACCCAATTAGTACCCGCCACTTCATTAATCAGGATTCAACATTCCAAATATACCCTTACAACACACGTGCCCTCTCCTGGTTTGGTAACAGGATCTGACTCTCTGAGTGCACCTTGTATTTATAAAACCCTTTCATCTCTTCCTCTTTAATCTCCACACTTCCCGCAACAGACCTTAACGCGGTCGCTGACGAACCACTGAGTTAACTCGCTCCTGAGACAAAAAGCTTTCGGTGAAGGCGACAAAATGGAGGAGACAGATCGTTCACGCGCTTTCGCCAAAGACGTTAAACGTATCGTCGTTAAGGTATTATTCTCATCATCTTTCTATCTCTATCCATGTCTCGTTGAGAAGCGTCTGCATTTTTTTTCAGATTTGATTATCAGATCAGAATATTCATTTACGGTAATTATTTTTTTTTTGTTGTTGGTAAATATATAAAAAGGTTGGAACAGCTGTTGTAACTGGGAAAGGTGGGAGATTGGCTCTTGGTCGCTTAGGAGCTCTCTGTGAACAGGTTTGTTTTTTTAATTTTATTTTTACTTAATTATCATCATTAACCTTTTTTTAATAAAAGGTTTCACGAAAGACATGTGAAAATATGTAATGTTGTTGTAATTGCACCTTTTAATTAAAATATGTAAAAAAAAATATTGTCAGCTTGCGGAATTGAACTCGGATGGATTTGAGGTGATTTTGGTTACGTCTGGTGCGGTTGGTCTTGGTCGTCAAAGGCTTCGTTACAGACAGATGATCAATAGCAGGTTAAGCACATAAAAAGTTGCTATTTTTAACCATTAATTTTCTCTCTTTAAATGTAATCAAAAAGGGTGATGTGTACATAATAACAAAGAGGTGTGTTTTTTTTTGTGTTTATAATTAAAAAAGTTTTGTTCTTTGTGGTGAAAGTTTGTTTCTTTTTATGGATTTGTAGTTTTGCGGATCTACAGAAGCCTCAGAGTGAGCTTGATGGGAAGGCTTGTGCTGGTGTTGGACAAAGCAGTCTCATGGCTTATTATGAGACTATGTTCGACCAGGTGAAAATGAAAAGAATATATTAGTCTTATTTTTCTAGATTTTTGTGTAAATTTACTGATATTGATGGCTCTGTTTCTTTTGATCAGCTGGATGTGACGGCTGCTCAGCTTCTGGTGAATGACAGCAGTTTCAGAGACAAGGATTTCAGGAAGCAACTTAGTGAAACTGTACAGTCAATGCTTGATTTGAGTGTTATTCCAATTTTCAATGAGAATGATGCTATTAGCACCAGAAGAGCTCCTTATCAGGTTTGTTTTTTTTACTCCCTTTAAGATGTTTGGATTCATGTTTTGTTAGTCTAATGTCGATATCTACATTGCATTCGATCTATTATGCAGGATTCATCTGGCATCTTTTGGGATAACGACAGCTTAGCTGCTCTACTAGCTTTGGAACTGAAAGCTGATCTTCTGCTTCTTCTGAGTGATGTGGAAGGTCTTTACACTGGTCCTCCTAGTGATCCTGACTCTAAGCTGATCCACACATTCATCAAAGAAAAACATCAAGATGAGATTACATTTGGCGACAAGTCAAGGCTAGGAAGAGGTGGCATGACTGCAAAAGTGAAAGCTGCGGTGAATGCAGCTTATGCTGGGATCCCTGTCATCATTACCAGGTGTGTGCACGATTATACTCATATATGCACAATCTAAACTTATTTTTGTTTGGATGCAAAGTTGATTACTTTTCTTGCTTTTGAAGTGGGTTTTCAACTGAGAACATAGACAAAGTCCTCAGAGGACTGCGTGTTGGAACCTTGTTTCATCAAGATGCTCGTCAATGGGCACCGGTCACAGACTCTACTGCTCGTGACATGGCAGTTGCAGCAAGGGAAAGTTCAAGAAAGCTTCAGGTACTGATTGATCATGTCAGAAAATCTTCTCTCCCTTCGTACAGATGGCCTAAACTGTTTTGCAATTTGCTACAGACCTTATCTTCAGAAGATAGGAAACAGATTCTGTATAAAGTTGCCGATGCTCTTGAAGCAAATGAGGAAACAATCAGAGCTGAGAATGAATTAGATGTAACTGCTGCTCAAGAAGCTGGACTTGAAGAGTCATTGGTGGCACGCTTAGTTATGACACCTGCGAAGGTAAGCCAGTATTCGTGGTGTGGTGCCTCTCTTTATGACTTAATTGTGTTTTCTAATGCTTCCTTGTTTTGTGGTTGATAGATCTCGAGCCTTGCAGCTTCAGTTCGTAAGCTAGCCGATATGGAAGATCCAATAGGCCGTGTTTTGAAGAAAACTGAGGTATTCAGAGGATAGTTGTTATCATATGATCAGTTTTAAATTCTAGGAGTACCCTCCTTGCTGAGATATAATAGTTGTTTATGGTGTTTTTTCTTTGTTATAATGGTTTTTGCAGGTGGCAGACGGTCTTGTTTTAGAGAAGACCTCATCACCATTAGGCGTACTCCTGATTGTTTTTGAGTCCCGACCTGATGCACTTGTCCAGGTATGTTAAAGAGAATCAATGTCCTTTCTCTTCTGAACATATGAATTTGCTGAAGCTTTCCTTTACTCACAAACCAAACAGATAGCTTCACTTGCCATCCGTAGTGGAAACGGTCTTCTACTGAAGGGTGGAAAAGAGGCCCGGCGGTCAAATGCTATCTTACACAAGGTACAGCCCCTTAGATTTTATCATTATATGGCTTCCTCAAAGTTACCCCTTAAGCTCTTTTAATTCACTTAATTTCATGGTAATTTTTTAGGTGATCACTGATGCAATTCCAGAGACTGTCGGTGGTAAACTTATTGGACTTGTGACTTCAAGGGAAGAGATTCCTGATTTGCTCAAGGTAAACTGAGTTACAAAAACTTGGAGCTGCAACAAGTCTTTATATCTTTTGTTAAACTTGAATCCACCGTTTGCATTTGTGCTACAGCTTGATGACGTTATTGACCTTGTGATCCCAAGAGGCAGCAACAAGCTTGTTTCCCAGATAAAAAGTACTACAAAAATCCCTGTGCTAGGTCATGCAGGTATGGTTTCAACGTTGTTACTCCATAGTATTCTTTAGCAGGAGTGGTGATAACGTAACCGTGTATTTCTAGATGGAATCTGTCATGTATACGTCGACAAGGCATGTAATGTGGATATGGCAAAGCGCATAGTTTCTGATTCAAAGTTGGATTACCCAGCAGCCTGCAATGCTATGGTAAGAGAACTTTTACCTTCCCTCAAGGTTTCAGTATTGCAGTGGTCTTTTTTTATTACATATTCTCTGTCTTTTCAGGAAACGCTTCTTGTGCATAAGGATCTAGAGCAGAATGCTGTTCTCAATGAGCTTATATTTGTTCTACAGAACAATGGTAAGTCATAAATGGGCTATTTATTTGCCTGGCTGCTGTTACTATTTATTTGAACTCTTACCTTCGATTTAGATGTGTCATATACATGACATACCCTCAATATACTCATGAGTTATATAATTTAACTGCAGGAGTCACTTTGTATGGTGGACCAAGGGCAAGTAAAATACTGAACATACCAGAAGCACGGTCGTTCAATCACGAGTACTGTTCCAAGGCTTGCACCGTTGAAGTTGTAGACGACGTCTATGCTGCTATTGATCACATTCACGGACATGGGAGGTAGAAACTTGAACCATAACAGACATTTTCATTTGTAATCATGTGCATCTTATGCTGGAAATGTTCACTATTTTGATCTTGTCTTGTATGTGGTTCTGAGCAGTGCACACACAGACTGCATTGTGACAGAGGATCACGAAATTGCAGAGCTATTCCTTCGCCAAGTGGACAGGTAAAATACAAAATCATGAACTTACTTAGTCAATCTCTTACTTTGATCATGTTGGTAACTGACTTTAAGCTATATGCATCATTGAACAGTGCTGCTGTGTTCCACAACGCAAGCACAAGATTCTCGGATGGTTTTCGATTTGGACTTGGTGCTGAGGTTGGAATAAGCACAGGAAGGATTCATGCTCGTGGCCCAGTCGGAGTTGAAGGATTACTTACAACAAGATGGTACAGTTTTAGTTTCATAGCTTTCTGTGAATATTCTTTGTGAATTGGTTATGTAAGAGTATGAATGGTTGTGGTTACAGGATAATGAGAGGAAATGGACAAGTTGTGGATGGAGACAATGGGATTGTTTACACTCATCAAGACATTCCCATCCAAAATTAAAAGTCTTTGTGTGTTTGTGTTGAGACTTGAAGAGAGGAGAGGAGGAGAGGAGAGGATGTGCTTTTTGTTTCCTCTCTGCCAACATCATATCCTATTATTATTGTTATCGAAACCCTCCCTTGTGAAGTGGTTTTGATTTAGGGTTTAGAGTTTGCACCAAAAATAAATTTCTGTTTTACCACTTGGTCTTTGCTCATAAGTAAGATGATGAATGTTTTATTAGCTTCTCTTCTTTGTCCAACAAAAGAAAAAAAAACTCGTTGTAAGGCTACCTACACCTTTCTTATTTATCTGGAATCTTTGGATTTTGAGTTTGAATCTGCATTGTGATTATAAGAGTCTCATTTTTCCATCAATGGCAGTCTCATCCGGAAAAGCCATACAGCTTGAAACTCAAGGCGAAGCCACTCTTCTTGGTAACAGTTCACATCAAGACTAGTCATGCGTACTACAACTTTACCATGTTCCCCCTTGGCACTATTTAAGTACTCAAAAAAGAAACAAAATAATATTCAACTGAGAACTGTTTTGATAAGTTACAAAAAAATGGAGACAAAACACCAAATGACTTAAGACTCTAACAAAAATAGATATACAGCATTTTGTTTATACTTTATTCAAAGCCAAAGAAGAATAACTGAAGCACAAAGTTTGAGAGATAAAATACACAAAAAAAAACAAAAAAAGTTCCCACATAGATGATAATCACATAACTATCTCAGGCTTCAAGATGTTGGATTTGATCTCCTTGTGTGGCAAAACAACCCCTCCATTGGTGTATATCTCATCTCCCACATGAACATCTTCCCCCAAGATCGTCATGTTCTCAATCCTAGCCCACTGTCCAACCGTTGAATGCCACCCAATGATACTGCTCGAGACACACGCATGCTTCTTGATCCTCACCCCACGCATGACAGTGCACCGTGAAAGCCTAACCCCTGACTCAACAACGCAGCCTGGACCAATGGCCACATCTGGTCCTATCAAACATCCTTCCCCAATCTTAGCGGTTTCATCCACCAGAACGTTACCAACAATGTGTGCACCAGTGGTTAGCTTGGCAGGAGATTTCTTTCTCAGAGAGTCTAAGTAGAGTCTCAGGCCTGTGATGTAATCACGAGGTTGTCCAATGTCCATCCAGAATCCAGGTAGCACCATGGCATAGAGCCCTTGAGCTGCTGCAATCTTGGGGAAAGTCTCTTTCTCGATAGATGTTGGTCTTAGCTCAATCTTGTCGAGAACAGATGGGTTCAGAAGGTAAATCCCAGCGTTGATTTTGTTACCTACAAACAGTTTTGGCTTTTCCACAAACTTCTCTACTTTTCCTGTAGCTTCATCCATGACCACAACTCCATACTTAGACGGTTCATCAACCTGTAAAACCAATATGCACATACACATTAGATTAACAAACATAACTTATCACATTAGATCAATGTTCAATAAATTGCTAGGCGGTAACTAGACTTCATTGAAGACTAACAATGAAGCCTAGGTGGGGTCTATACATTAATAAATTGTTGATTTATTTGTTATATACATTATATTTTAGTTTCTGGATTTAATTGATGAAATTATTTTAATAAAACCTATATAAAAAAATAAACTAGACAAATTTTTGGATTTGTACTAATATTGTTTAATTTAACAAATTTAGACTAATTTGATTGATTTAAACCAATTATAGCCAATCTAAAACGGTTTAACCGATTTGATATGCATAAACGGATTCTAAAGAAAATCGTTTCAGGCGTCTAGACTGATTTTTAGAACATTGCAATAGATCATTAGGTAGGATAAGCTCACCTTTGTCACCATTATGGAAGCTTCCCCACCATGACCTTTGTGAAACTCAATCATTTCTCTGAGTGGGTACTCACTGATCACATCACTGTTGAGAACAAAGAAAGGCTCTCCAGATCCATCAACCAGTTTGTCTCTAGCTAGAGCCAGTGGACCAGCAGTACCCATAGGCTCAGTCTCTTGTGAGCAAGTGATTTTGATTTCAAGCTTTGCCTCAAAGTCCTTCAAGAAGTTAAGCATCACCTCTGGTTGGTAATTGATGGCCAAAACAACTTCATCAACTCCAACTGCCTTAAGCGCCTCTATCTACAAAGAACACATGCTTCAGTTAAAAAAACTAGCAGAACCTTACCTAGTTTGGAACAGAGGATGATCGTTAAGTTACCTGATGAAGGATCATGGGTTTGTTAGCGAAATCAACAAGGGGCTTTGGGAAACTGAGAGTCAATGGTCTCAAGCGAGTACCGAACCCTCCAACAAGGATGAGAGCCTTCATCTTGATGAAACTGAACTCCTTTTTTTTTTCCTGTAGATTCCAAAGCTAGATCTTAACAATGTGGCTATAAGATCTGAGAGTAAATCAAGTCTAAACTACATTGTTTGAATCCATAATAACCTTATGGAATTGGCTAAAGAAGACATGATGGTGAAACAGAACACAAAAACGTTCATTATAATGTAATGAAATGTCCAATGCTATAGAAGCAACACAAGAGAGACAATACAGCAGTTCAGATCCACACAAAAAAACACAATAGATCAAAGCAGATACAAGAAAAAAAAAAAGAGAAACTAAGATCAGACAAAGCTAACCCCTTTGTCCAAAATTCAGCTTCTTAATCAGACAAGAACATCATCTCAAACCCAAATGTTTGCATCACGTCACTAACATAATCAAAAATCTCAGCTTTAAACCCAGATCGGTCGTCATCATATTGAAGATTAAACCCATATCAATGAATCCGCAAAAACCCACCAGAATTCAGACCACAAAAGGACATGCAAGATCACGTGGAGAGTAAAGGAAGAGACTTTAGGCATTACCTTGGAAGAAGAGATCTCACCGGAGAGATCGAGAGATCTGAGAGAGAGAGAGAGTTTGGGGTCACAGGCTGAGCTGTGATGATGAGGAGAGGAAAGGAAAGAGCTTTGTTGGCAAATTATTTATCAAAGGATACACATTTGTTATATACACATTACAAAATGGGTGTTTATTTAACAAAGGGCACCGTGAAGATAACGAAAAGAGTGCGTATTTTAATTATCCCTTTATTAAAATACAAATTAATTGTGAAATTATAATTTTACATGTTACCTTTGACTTTCTTTTTATTTGGTGGAGAAGTAAAGGTCCAACGTCGCGTAAGATGCTGTAACAATTCTAAACTCATATCCCAAAATGCAACGAGAATATTCTCTTTTGTTCCACAAAATGTTTTGGGATTTTTATTAGAGAACAGATTTTCAATTACAGATGAGTACTTACTTACCTATTTTATTTAGACTAGTTAAAATAATTACTACTTCAAAAATTAATTCTTCGAAATTTATAATATGAGAAACTATTTTTGGTATTATAAATTTATTTTAAAATAGGAAAATATTAAAAATTCATGTTTATATAATGGAGGGAGTAATTTTTAAGAGCTATATATAAAATAAATACTCCCTGCATTTCATAATATATGATGTTTTGGTTTAGGATAAAAACACTTTTAAAGATATAATTTTAAAATTATTTAACCAATTATAAAAAATTATAAAAATTTATTGGTTGAACAGTTTTTAATAAAATTAAAGTTAAACTTAAGACCTCAAAACAACTTATATTTTAAAGATATTATTTGCTCCAACACTATAAATTACCTCCTAATTACAAAATGCCTATGATTTGACTCTTTCTATTTTAATGACCAAAATGCTCTTCTGCTTCTCTCTTTCTACACTACTAGACATGTCAGTCTACCAATTTTTTTTTAACTCTCTCTCTTACTCTCTCCTTCATCTCCTCTTAGTTATCTTTTCCTCTCTCATTTCCTTTTTAAATCTTCTATATGTTTCGTTTTTGTTTTCTTTAGTTTTGTCTCATCTATTTTTCTAATTATTTTCATTTGTATGTTTTTTAGTGTCGTTTTTATTAAAGAAAATATTATATCTATATTTATTATATTTGTTAAAGTTATAACTAAAACTTATGTTAACACATTACAAATAACACTGAGCTTGATATCAAATAAGTATCTTAACATATAGTTTATAAAGTTAACATTTGTGACATGTTAACCAACTTTTGTATCTTGTTTCAAATTTTATATCTTGTTACAAATTTTGTTTACTCACTAACATATTTTGTAGATGTTAACAGATGTCTTATCCGTTAACAAATACATCTAACATAGTTGCTAACAGATGTGTTAAGTGTTAACAACTTTGTAGATGTCAATGCATGCGTTAAGTATTATGTTAACAAATAAATATTGTTAAACTTTCAATTTGTTTCTCGAAATGAGTAAATTTATCAAGTAACAAAACAAGTATCAGTTAACAAATGAGTTAACCGTTAACAATTAATCTAACACTAATATCGAATTTATAACTAATTATCGATTTATGTTGAAATTTTGTAATTAATTGTAATTTATGTTTTCAATTATATCAGATGTTAAATTATTTTGTCTATTATAATATTTTTATATTATACATTCAAAAATATTATTATTTGATAATATTTTTAGTATTTAAGAAAATCTAACAACACATGTAGACAACATGTCTCTCTCCTATCTCCTGACATTTCTCTGTTACCAGCAGAAGCCTTTTCAGTTAAAGAAGAGCATTTTAGACATTTCCAAACATAATTATATGATTTGGATCATTAATGTTCATCAATGGGCAATTCTCTAATATGAGTCTCAATTAAGGGTATTATGCTAGTTGTCTCTATTTTGAAACAACATAAATTTTCTAAAATATCATATAATTTGAAATGAAAAGAGTATATTTTATATCATTACTGACGTTTTTTTTTTTGTAGAATTTTCTTTTTGTGAATTTGAAATTCTTTGTAGATATTTATAAAAACTATACTCTTCTGAAATAAAGGTTTTATTTTGTTAGCTAGTTTATTCATTCCACAAACTAACTTTTCAATATAGATGTGTGCGTCTGTGGTGTGAAACCGTTCATTATCAATCAACGTGTATATCATGTCTTATTCTACCAAAAAAAAAGTATATCATGTATTCATAGTAATATATCAAAATGATGTTTGAACACTAGCGCATTTTTTGATCAAAAAAAAAAACACACTAGCGCATTCAACATGATAATGTCATATCATAACTTTCTAATAAAGTTCAGTACTTTGATTTACTACATTTACGTGAATAATTAATTAAGCGACTACTTAACCGAAGCTCTGAATGGTAATATACGAGACAATAATGGTCTAAGTGCAATACGATTCAAATAATAACAAAATGCATATATATATATATATATATATATATATATATATATATAGATTTTTGTTACAATTCACAATAGTGTAGGATGAGACGGTTGGTTACCATTTGAAGTCTGACTCCACATAAAAAAACTCGTACAGAAGTGTAAATACTTTGGCTCTGAACTCAAAAAGTTTTGTTTTCTACTCTTTTCCCGACATCAAAAGAAGGAAAATAAGCTCATATCAATCAAAAACTTAGATGGCAATCCCCATGTTATATAGTAAACTAAGCTGAGTGGACTAGATTTGTAAATCTATTTGTAGCCTAGATTTTGAAGAATATGCAGATTCTATTTCGATACGCAGCACCCACTCATTTATAAAAGAAACATTTACATTGTGTAATGTCTCTGCACTGCGGGCCAATCATTTAGATAAGAGCTAAGCTGCGTGGCAAAGGTTGTGAACACTAAAGCAGAGCTAAGATAGAATATACCTAATTTGATCCATCACATGTATCACACTCCCTTTTCAATTATTGTTTGCTTGTTGTCTTCATCTTAAAATTTTAAATTCATGTGAATCTTTTATAGTTTACGTTCTACCCCACGTGACATGACATGTTACCTTTAGCTTTCTTAACTTTCGATTTTACAAATACAGCGGTGCAACCGACATATTACCTTTGTTATTTGTCTTAATACTTCGTTAGTTAATATATATAAAGTATTTAGAAGAAACTGATTTGTCTATTTAAAGCATCAAATATGTTCATAGCTTGTTTTATATCACTATAATGTGTCTACATAATCTTGTTTCATCATTTAACTTATAGAAAGCATACTGTGTATGATTATATATGTTTAGAAATCTTGTTACATCAGTTGAGTTTTGTTTCTCTTGTACATGTTACATGTTTAAATTGCAGCACATAAATAAAGATCACAAACTTTAGGAGAATCTTGCATAAGTTGTAAAAACTATACTAGGTATAAAATATATATTTTTTACTACTTAATTGCTTTTAGCTTCATTTAAAACCCTCTATGAAGTCATCAAAACTTTATTTTGTATAACCAGAAATTGAAAGAGAAAAACATTTTTGCACGAAAAGATACATCTAGAAGAAATTTAGAGGTCTCATGGCTTCTCATAAATCCCATTGACTGAAATGAAAGGAACTAAAAGTCTTACACATTCTAAAGAAAAAAATATTCTAAAAAATAAGTGTTACAATCCCCTTGCAATTATCAAAAACTTCCAAACATTGACCGTGACAAGATTCGTTTCTGTCCATCTCTAGTACATGTCACAGTAACCAAACTAAATCCAAAATCCGCAATAATTCTAAGCAGTTTAAATGTTTTACGGAAAAAGAAACACAAATCTATATGCTCTAATTAGTTCACTTTGTCAACAGAATCAAGAGTATGTATTCTAATAATTAGTTTTCAGTTTGTCAAAATATCCAAGTAGCTTACGCTTGACATATCAATAAGTCGCCATATATATAGATTGATTTTGATTTACGAATAAAAGTTACTTATTTCATACTATTTTGATAATAGTCATCTAATGTTGAAGGCATGGTCCACTTTCAACAAACAAATGCTACCATCAAACGCGCCGCTAACGCACAGAGACGCGGTAGCCCCCGTATACATAAACACACGTTAACAACAATACCGTACATTTTATAATTTTGGTTTCATACAATAACAACATAGAAAAGTCAAAGGTCAAACGATTAAAATAGATGTAAAAAAAGGTGCCAAAAGAAGTTGTGGAAATACACCAAATCAGTGTCAAGAAGTAACGAGTTAGGCAGCCCCTTGATTTCAGCTTAAACCCACCGACATATTCCCATAGATTCTTTAATTTCTTCTATAACCCGTATTTATTTGTAATATATATACTAGGATAAGACCCGCGCCTTGCGCGGAATGAAACTATTATTTTTATTATGTTTTGAAAAATGAAACAATAGTTCGGTTTCATTCGGATTAGAGGTGTTCAATCCGGATATCGGATTTCGGTTCGGCTCGATTTTTTGGTATTTTGATTATTAAAATATAACTACTATTCTAAATCTATATGTACTTCAGTTTGATTTGGTTTATATACCATCGGTTTTCAGTTTATTCAATTTTATACCAAAAACATGATTATTTAGTTTGAGATCATATTATATGATCATATTTAGAGTCATATTGTCACATAGTCAATTATTTAAAAAATATTATATATTTAAATAAAAGAATTAAAAACAAAAAGGCTTCTATCATCTAATAAAATGATCAAATCTAGAATTAATATCAAAACACTAAATTTTGAAAATAAAAATAAAAAAAACAGAAGCATGAAAGAAAAGTTTTTATATTCTTCCATATTTAATGTTCATCAAACCAATATGTCTTCGATTGAACACAGCTCTGTTTGTTTAAAGATCAAAAAAGTTGTAAAGAATTTCAACTAATTGTTGTCTATCAAATTTATAATCTTTACTTCAATTTAGTTACTGTTAAAAAAGAAAAAGATCAAAATAAGAAGTCTAAATTGTAATAAATTGTTAGCTATTTACAAATTATAATTATAGTTCAACTCATGTAACAAATAGATATTCATGCGTCGTTATAAATATATACATANATCAAAATAAGAAGTCTAAATTGTAATAAATTGTTAGCTATTTACAAATTATAATTATAGTTCAACTCATGTAACAAATAGATATTCATGCGTCGTTATAAATATATACATATTTACATGTTTCCGTTTAATCGGTTATAAATCAAACCATATCCAAATCCTATGGTTTTTATAAAATCACATTCATTCGGTTTGTATAATATATACCAAAAATAACCATATTATCGATTGTCAATATCTTTTAAAAATATAAAATTAAAAAACTAAGATATTTAAATCATTGATAACAAAAAATTTCAATGTGAAAAATTTAATAATTTAATAATTTATAAATGTTCTTGAATTTATTGAGGATTCTGAAATTAAAATATTTATGTAATCTTATATGGTATATAGTTTAATCTGTATATATATTTGTTTTATTATTGAATGATACTTTTTACTTATATGGTTTTAAAATCATGTATATCTTTTTATAATAAAAATATTAAACTATTGATCATTAATTTTTAACATAATAATTTTAATAGTTTAGTTATTTATTCTTGTTTTTTAAAATTCAAAATATAACCTATACGAAAAAATCTAAAGTTTAATTTTATAGCTAATTTGATTGTTTAATTTATTTTAATAATATAAAATTAAAGAAAAATGATGGAGGATATATAAACTGTTATCAAATATTTATTATTAGAATCATTAAGTGTCATATATATATATTAGTCATTTATGGTAATTCCGTAGGTTTTATNATACGAAAAAATCTAAAGTTTAATTTTATAGCTAATTTGATTGTTTAATTTATTTTAATAATATAAAATTAAAGAAAAATGATGGAGGATATATAAACTGTTATCAAATATTTATTATTAGAATCATTAAGTGTCATATATATATATTAGTCATTTATGGTAATTCCGTAGGTTTTATTTATGGAAAGAAAATAAAATATTAATATATCTAGGGGAACAATCATAAATGCTTCTATCATAAATATCATATCATATAATTTGACCAACAAATGTATATAGCGAAATATAAAAATCGAATTTGGACCTACTTATTTTTCAATTGAATGTAATTGATTAACTAATTGAGTGACACCTAAGCATGAAGTCTTTTTTAATTATTACAAAATTGAGGTTACAATTTTTTAAATGTTTCTCATTTCTTAAAGAAATTTTTTCTTCTGCCTTATTAGGTCGAATGAAATAGTAGGTGATAGTATTAATAGGTAAGGGGGCTTCCATAATTACTATTAATATTTACGATTTGCATATATTAATTTTTACATAAATTCCGAAGTTAACATATTAAGTTTTACATTTTACATATACACTTGCCTTTACCATTAAGTTTGAACTTGGTCACAAAGTATTTTTCATTTTACATATACACTTCCATAAATTAAAAGGAATGAAGTTATTATAGTTAATATATGCAAATCGTTATCAATTACCTACTATAATTATGATTTCGTATATTTTCCTTTTCTTCCATGGCATGTATTAATGTGTCAAATATAAATTCATATATTTAATGAAGCCGGTTACATGGGATATATATATATATTAATGTAAATTCTGTTACATGCGTCTCTAATTATTTTTCTCTAGCAAATTTCAATTGAACCTAAAGCTGCCACGTCAGTTTAATTGATATGCTAATTGATTGACAACTAAGCAAGGTTACTTTTTAATTATTACAAACTTGAGGTTACATCTTTTCAAATGTTTCTCAATTAATATATAGGGGATATATATCAATATAACTTTTCTAAAGAGTATTCCTCACTTCTGTCTCTTATTCTAAACCTTGTGTCGCACGCCTCCTAATTACATCATAATATTATTTTATAAATGGTTTTAGACCAAAAAGTAAATAGACTTTGGGCCTCAAAACAATATTTTTTTCCGGGCTGCTACAACCTATTGATATTTAATACAGGTTTATTTTGTTAAAGAAGTTGGGTATATAAAAGAAACTGATTTACTTATTTCACAAGAGAGAAAATAAAAGAAAAAACCCTAGACCTTGCATTTCAAGGTATATTCAGCTGACAGAAACAGAGATATCATGGCCACTTCAACGATGGGAGGAGCAACAAGAAAAAGACTAACTCCAGAAGAAGAGAAAAAGAGAGACGAACAAGACCAGATGGTTACTGCTGATTTTGCTTTAAGCCACTTTATGTTTTTGCGCGACAGAATCCAAGCTGGTGATAGTGAAAATCATCCCTCTAAGAAAAGAAATCACCACGAAAGATGATACCGAAGAAACCCTAGAGTTACTCCTCAGATGGACCAGTGATCCACCAAAAGAACTACACAAAGCGACCATGGCAGTGTTGGGACGATGCAGCAAACCGATAAGGAGGCAGTTAACAAAGAGCGACGTGAAGGTAGATCAAAACAGGCTTATGCTAGGTCAAGTGCAAGTGGAGAAAAACTTTTTACCTTTTCTTGAAGAGTCAGATACTCTGCTTGGGAAAGAGGGAATTAAGGTTTCGGTGTACGGACCAGACGGGAAGGTTCATGAGACGATGTTCAAGATGTGGAACGAGAAGACACCTGTGTTGACGTCAGGATGGAACACGTTTGTGAAAGAGTATCAACTCAGTATGTATTGTGATTTTCTAACGGTTTTGATGTTTAGGCACAAGGAGACTAGTGAGATTTGTGTCTCTATTGACTTCACTAGGCAACATGTAGTGAGACAGTTGAGTGAGAGGATCTCAAAGATTGTCTTCAAAGTTGAGGATTAGGATTTTTGAAATAGAGTGTGACTTTTTAGGATTGATTAGGAGTTTTTTTTCTCCAAGATGAAACTGTTAGAAGATTATTGGGTTTCATGTTTTTATTAGGAACTAATTTATGAGATTTTATACGAAATGAACAGAGTTTTATTTCCAACACCGGTTAATTATGCTATTATAAATTACTGTCGACATACCAAATCATTCCATTACAATAAAACTCTAGTAAAACCAGATTTGGTGTCTGTTTTGCTTCCAGATCAGTAAATTAAGCTTACTTGAGCAATGTTTTATTGGAAATGGATCGACCCCTATATCCTCTTCCTCAGTTGCCTAGCATGTGTATCAATGGCTAACACACTACTCACAGGTCTTTTCTTGCTTTCTAGTCCACTCGTAGAGCTCTTATCCCCAGCTGCAAACGTGCTCAGTAGTTCAGACAACATAGAGGGACAGCTCTGGTTCAAGTGCTTGAACCCTTCAGACTTCATTACAGCTGGCATCAAACACACACATCACTACTTTTTAGTTTTTACTGGATTCTCTTCAGCGGTTAAAATCTATCTGTCCCGCAAAATAAAAAACTCCACCATATTTGACAAAACATATCCATATTTACTGGTTTCAGTTAAGTTTAGCAAATGTATGTACTGATACTCAACATTAAGACCAGGACAACGATAAGTTACCCATATGGCTAGACACTCTAGACTTTAAACTGGTTTGGTCTACAAAACTAGTCGATAAAAAACTATTTTCGCACCTACCTAGTTGAGGATGATAAACTTCAGGCCGTCTAATCAAACATCGAGTCTCCTATATCCAAATTGAACATAAGACAAAAAAAACTTATACTTCAGTATACTAGCAAGACAGACTATAAGCAACATAACGAACTAGCTCACATAACTTCGGTTTATAATAATACATTACACATCTGTAATGAATAATTATTGTAACAAGCACCACATGTCAGTGACCAAATGCATTATACGCACACTGAAAAAAGTTAACTAAATTAATAGTATGTATAAACAATGATATAAACGACATATAAAAACAAAGACTAAAAAAAAACACAGAAACTTTCAATGATTAAAATAACAACACTCACCTCGCAAATTTCCTGGAGATGCAACAAATTTTAAGCAGAAAGTTTTGAGCTCTACCAGTTGGTGCTGTTCAGCCAGTGCAAGCGTTGTTGCCACATTATCAACATTTAGTTTTTCACATAGAAAAACTTCACACAACACCTTTAACCTTCCAAGGTCATAGAGGTCAGCAGCTGCCAAGAGATGCTGCATCATGTTCGTGAATGAAGTGGCAGAAACTGACCCCGTAATCTCGTGCACATGAGGAAGTACATCGGTGTAGATGAAGCTAAGCATTGCCTATAAAAAAATCCAAATCCAAAGTCAGTAAAAATATCCATCCACAATGTGATATTGAACATAACATTACCTTAAAGATAGAAGGCTCGATGTCCTCTATCACTATCCTATCCACGTTGTTATTCCCAATTGGTCCATAGAACTGAGCTCTGAAAACTGGCGAGTGTGCTGCGAGGATCAGTTTGTGAGCTTTGTAAGTCTCATCTCCAACTTGGAAAGCAACGTCACAGCCAACTTCTGAATCTAGCAAGTCTTTCAATCCCTGACCCATATCCGAGGAGGGAAGCGCAATGCCAAACTGTTTCGGACCTTCAAGCCTGGCTCTGACAACGCCAACGGTACAATTGATGATAAGACAGTCATCCTTCAAGTAGTCGGAGGATTCTAAAGCTGTTCGTCTTAAAAAGCGTTTGTAACCCCTGAAACTCTTTATGATAAGTCATGTTAGAAGTAGATCTCATTGTAAACGGAACTATGTGATGTAGTTCAATGGAAATAACTCACTGGAAAAACTCAACAAATGATGCAGAAGACGAGTTTAACTATATAATTACAAAACACATGCACAATGTTCCCTAGTTCTGAAGTGTTTCGGACATGAAACCAAGAACAACAGTACCCTTCTTCAAGCAGGAGACACACATTGCAGAAATGAATCGGACAAGAAACAAGTAACAACATGCAATTCAAACAGAAGATAAACATTACAGAACCAGAACTCAACAAATGATGCAGGAGACGAGTAAAACTAAGTCATTACAGAACACATGCATAATCTTTTCTAGTTCTGAAGTGTTTCGGACATGAAACCAATAACAACAGCTCCTTTCTACAACACCGACATGCAATTCAAGCAGAAGACAAACACTACAAAAGTGCTTCGGACATGAAACTAATAACAGTCAGGTCTGGTCCTGATCACAACTAGATGAAACATTCACATTAATCCTCAAATTTAATATATATAGAGACTAATACTAAAATGTTTATAAGCCTCCAAAATCTGACAAGAGTTCCCTTCTTCAAGCAAAAGAAAAAACATTACAAAAGCGCTTCGAACATGAAACCAATAACAAAATTTCCCTTCTTCACCAAAAAGACAGACATTACAAAACTGATGATTCAATAAATAAAACCAATAACAAAATTTCCCTTCTTCACCAAAAAGACAGACATTACAAAACTGATGATTCAATAAATAAAACCAATAACAAAATTTACCCTCTTCAACACCACCAACATGCAACTCAAACATTACACAACTGATTCAGACATAAAAAACCAAAAAACACCAAAAAATCAATTCAAACATTACAAGCACCAGAAAAACTCACCACATACTCCCTTTATACTTAAGCGTATAAGGACCACCTTCAAGCGCCCGATCAAAGTGACTATGAACCTTATGCCTCCCTCTACCACTCTGATCCATCAACGTCAACTCAAACAATGCCCTAATGTCACTCGAATCACTCGCGAGAGCGATGAACAGAGACACGTACGTGGAGTTATCCTCGGGATTCTTCCCGTCAGGGTAAAAGTAAATCACCCAATCGTATCCGGCGATGGAGAAGACGTCGCTCTGAATGTATCTCCCTGGGCTCATGCCTTTGGCTAGAGAGTAGCCTTTGATCGTGAACTGGTGTGATCCGTTCACGGTTTCCATGACTTTTGTGGAGACGGAGTCTGGATTTGGGTGATCCGTGACGGTGGTGGTGGTCATGATCGCCGGAGGGTTTAGGGATTTGGTGGAAACTCCATGGAGAGGAGATTGGTAACCTAATTTATATTAGACGATTGGGGTTTGCTTGTGGAACGGAACTGTGGGGAATTTGGGAGAAAATGTTGTAGGGGTTATGTTAGTTCGGGTTATTTGGTTTAGTTGGTTCGGTTCGGTTTAAATGTTACCCGAATTAACTCGGTATAAAGTTTGATTTGGTTTGGTATGGGATTCATTTGATTTTGAAATTTTTTTCCGAGCATAATCAAAGTTTTTGTTATTTCATTTAGATTTTGGTTTGATTTGTTAGATTTTGGTTTCTTTTTTTTCTTTGATTTACAGGTATTGCAAGACGTTCAATATAGCTAAGGCTAGAAATGCCTTGGATGTCATCAAGTCATATGGATTGGTTCCGAGCTCTGTGGGTTAATAAATTTTGCATATGATTTCTCTACAGAAGAAATACACTCACCCAGAGGTAAATCCTCAACTTCTCTTTCAAATTATAATATTTTTTCTCTTCCGCATTATCGGTCTACAATTTCAAATCATTCAGGATGCCTATCGTTGCAAAAAATGTATGTTTTGATCTTCTTTATCTTGTTTTTGCAGTAAATATAGTTCTTGGCTTTTTTTTGTCTTTCTTATTTTACGCATATATCTGACTTCCTGAAGAATCGTTTCCCCTCCGCTTATTGTCTGTTTCGCTTCCTTTTGATTATCAATACACATTTTAGATGTTGTTATGTTTTGATTCTCAGGTGGAGCAGATGCATAAGATCTTTAAGCTTTGTGGTTCACCCTCAGAAGATTACTAGAGAAGAGAAATCACTACAACAAGTTTTAAACCAAGTCATCCTTATAAGAATGTTTTTGCTGAGACCTTCAGTCATTTCCCTGCATCAGCTATGACACTCATAAACAAGCTACTGGCCCGAGAAACGTGGCTCATCTGCTTCTGCATTGAGAAGCGAAGTAATATACTGATACTAACCCTAAATCTATGCTTATTTTACAAGTTATTAGATGCATTCTCATGATCTGTTTTAAAACTTTTGTTCTATTCAGTTCTTCACAACGGAAACACTACCTGCTAATCCATCAAACTTACCTAGATACTCACCAAGCAAGGAACTTGACACTAAGCTTCGAAATGAAGAAGCAAGAAAGTAAGGCATCTTCAGTTCACTGTTCTTTCTCTCTTGGGGGTCTTTTCTTAATAAAGTTTGGGTTTGCAAAGGATAAAAAGAGAAGAGTAGGAGAGACAGTGACAAGGGAGCGAGGAAAAGGTCTTAAAACTGCACAGACACCTGAGTTCATAGCTGCAGGGCAGTCCAAGGTCACGTGTATCAGCCATAAGTTCAAAACAGACGAGGAAGGTGGCACATGGTTTAGGATTGAACCACCTAGAAAAGGGATCCAGCAGAATGGCTACGCTCATGTTTCTACAATGGTTCACCCAAGTGTTGCTAATAAGAATGGAACAGTGGAGGAAGCATCAAAAGACAAACTAACGCAGAGCAAAGATAACACAAACATGAGACTTGTCTGGTGATTCTTTTAGGAGAAGTTCCAGCAGATATTACTCAACCATAAGCCTCGAAATTCCTTTCTAGAGTTTTTTTTAACCTTACGAGTAATCTTTTAGACTTGGGTTATAGCATTATCGTTTACTTTGACATGCTCTTATAGGTGTAGTTGTTGGAAGATAATTTTCTCTTTTGTATAAATGGTTCTTGTCGTTACATTATCTGATTTATTGTGTGAGTACCCCCAGCTTCTAGGATTAAAAATTAAAGAACATTATATGGATTTTGTATCAGTAATGGAGACATTAATTATGGTTGTGGTAACGTACTGTATACATTGCCTTCTTGTGTGATATTGACAACATATGTCAATGGGACCATCACAAAAATTGTCAACATCACAAACATTGTCAACGGATATCTTAACAGCAATTTTATAAGCATTGCACATACTTACTTCATGCAGCTTTGGAGGTGGAGCAGCATAGAGTTGATACCATGGAAGAGAAAAAAAAGAGCTTTTGTCAATAAGAGACCTCTACATGATCATCTCCATCTCCAATGAGCAGGTAACACTCATTCTTTAAACATACTTTAGTACTCTTATGTTGTTTCAGAATAGACTCAACTAAGGTTAGCTCTGTTGTCCTCCTTAGGACACATGAAGCTGGTTTTTCTTTTCAAGGCTCAGACTGTTGGTGTCTTCCAACAAAAGAACTGGTCCTTTGTTTCTTGCACCAGTTGCAGCAGGAAGCTTACAAAATCAAATACTTTCTTCTATTTCAACCGATGTATTTCTTCCAATGTGACAGAGTCATCGTCTAAACTGTTATTCCCGATCCATTTTAAAAGTAACAACATAATATAAATATCTTCTAACCATTCACGTCCTCTAAATCTAGATTCTGTGCTGAACTAGCTGATGATTACTGAAAGGACGGTGCCATTTTTGTGTTCTTCGACAGCCAGATGACAAATCTCATCAAGGAAGAGGCAGCAAGTCTGGCTCTTGAAGAGGTACGTTTTTCTTTCAAATTCCTCTTAAATTTGGCTTGTAATTGGTTTTCTTACTCTAAAGCCCCCACAAACCCCCTACCTAATTCGGATGAGTAGAGAAGACCCCATTAAAAAAATTGTTAGTGGTTTTGTATGTATTTTCAGTTTTAAATTAAAACAATTGTGGAAGCCCCCTTGGTCCAGTGGTTTGACTAAGGGTTCATTAACGCTTCTACACCTGGAGGTCTGGGGTTCAAACCCCAGAAAACACCAAATTATGCAGATTATGGAGAACCAAGTTACAAGAGATCTTCAGCTTGGTGCATGACGTACCATCGAACATGGATCTCATAGGACGGCTTGGAGTGATGCAATCAGACGTGTATTCTCACAAGATGGTAGAATTGTTGGCTGTAAAATCGTCTATGTAATATTCTCATCGTTGTAATAGCATAATTAATCAGACGTTAAAAAAAAAATATTAAAACAATTGACTAATGATAATAATACAAAACCACTAACAATTTTTTTTAATAAATTCAGAGAAGCATCAAACATATAATCGGATTTCTGGAATAAGCCATTTGAAGACTAAGAATAAACTCATAAACTCACCACAACATAACCCGTTCTAACCACACAAACTGACCTATGGTTTAAAAAAAAATAGACAAAACACATAATATACAATTCTACTCACACCTACTACACAGTTTCAATAACAACTTCACAAAGTACAGCAACTCCTTAACAATTTACGGTAAAGGAAAACAAAGCTAATATCTCTGCGATTGCGCGGAGCTCCGAACCTAGTATTAAGAATTGCACAATCTTTAGATAGTTTGAAAGGATCCCATCTTTATTGAAAACTTAATATATTATATACAAATTACGGATTTAAATTTGTAATTCTTAAGATATGAATGGAAGTTGTATTTTACCTTGCTTACTGGATTTACTCTTTCTTTATACCAACTTGACCTGTTAAAGAGGTTTATAGGAACCAATTTGATTTTCTCTTGCAGACCCTGAAACTCATCAATATAGGTGCCTTAAGAAGAATCTTTGGTTTTCATTTACACTCAAAGGAAAAATCAGTATGTATATTTTTCATATATACCACATTGGAAAGGGACAACACATATATTAAACTAGATAAGCTTTCAACCTAAAACCAATTGGTTTCAAGTTGGAAGTCCATAATAAACCCGAGTTTAACATGGTAACATAGTATCAGAGTCTACGAGCCATGAAGTTCAACCCGATCTTCATCGATCTGGTCCAAAGATGGTCCATCAAATTTTGTCTGAACATTTTGAAATTCACGCTCAAAGAACCATCATTTCGAGGGAGTGTATTAGACACAAAGAATCTCACATCGGTAGTTGGAAAATATTTTTAGTAGTATATAAAAGAAATGAGTCAATTCTCTACCAACTGATTTTAGATTGTAAGCTTATCTATCTTTAACAACATAGCCTAGGTTTAGTACGACCATTGATCTATTTATTTTCGATTAGCATATAGAGAATGGAATTCAAAGGTGTGTCCCATCCAACAATAAACAAAAGCTGATCCAATCACACTATGAAACCGGAGAGGACGACCCAATTAATTAGATTTATAAGATTATATAACTATCATGTTTCTCTAACGCAGATAACTTTTCAATTACAAAGACACAAATTTACATTTAAGAATGTGGCTACTTGGTTGGATTGTAAGACTTTACACAACATTATTTTTTCTACCAATTATGGTGTAGTTTACTATTACTAGGTTCATAGCCCCCGCGCAAGCGCGGGGCCGGGCACGTTGACGATGCTTTACGTAGTTTTCTGAGTTTTATATTTGTGTTTGAGATTATGAAACATTAAAAGGCATATGGTTTGATTAGTTTACTATAAAAAGACTGAAGAAATCCGATATGTTTTTTTTAAATTTTTTTGTGTGTATAGGTAGTTTTGTTTCTTATGTACATAGATTTGAATGTATAACGGAATGGTTAGTGACTGATATTTTTATTAAGTAAATATATATATATATATATATATATATATATATATATATATTTTGGTCAGAAATAAGTAAATATATATTTTGTTATGATTTTAATTTAAGTTTTAAATTTTAGTAAAAATTATAAATGTTTAGTTATTTAGTTAATTGTTGTTGGTGATAATTGGTTATTTATATAGTTAAAATTTCATAGTGGTATACATTTGGTTAGAAGTCACACATATTGATTTGAGGAGAACATTGTTTAATGTTTATTCATGAAATGAACTCCAGTTTACAGTCATGTCTATGCGAAACTGCAAACAATTTAATCCATCAAACGAAAAAGCTAAATGATTTGTATGACCAATCATCTCTTTATCCTTAAAACAAATAAAACCAAGAATTTTGTAACAGTTGAGCACATATCCAGATATAGTAGAAGCTTTCTCTAAAGGAGAGCTTCGATGTCAATCTCCACGAAAGAGCATGGATCAGTGATGTCAAAGTTTTTCAGAACCTGGATCAAAAATCAAATAATCAGAAACAAAACCGTTTGATATGCGGATTTTTATAATAAAAAACAAGATGAAGAAAGTGTACTTTAGGATGCACGATTCCAAAATTACCAACATGTTTCCCTTTGCAAATGATACTGGCTTGTCTACCAGGTAAGAACTCAGGTTCCTTTCGCAGATAAGAACAAAGAAATAGTTTAGAGTGTCTGCGTAATGCTGATCAAAGACAATGTAACTCGTAAATATAAGAGCTTACTTCGGAGGGGTTTATATAGTATCATGTATTGTCACCGTTTGATACAAATGGGACTCCCATTAATTCCATGACTCTATCGACGAGGCCAAGTATAAGCTGAATCATACAGATAAGATTTTTTTTAAGTACCATCCATGGCTAAGACAATGAGCTGTGGAAAAAAAAAACACTATATACCTCAAATCCAGAAGTAACACCACAGTGTAGTGCAGCGAGATGACGGCGATTGGATGCACCGACGTCTTTTGTTTTATCCAATAAGGCCACGTCACCTATTTCAAAAAATCTTGAAACAACAACAATAAAGAAATTGATCAAGAGACTTCAAATTCAAGTATGGTAATGGAGAAAAGAAAGGTGCTTACCTTGATAGGTTTAGGGTGCTTATTGTTAGAACCAACTGTCTTCAGCATTCCATGCATAGCTTCTCGCCGTTTGATAAAACTTGTAGATCTAGACAAAACAAAAACCACAAAAACAACAACAATAACACGCCGTTTCAGGTTCTACATCTAATATAAAATAAACAATCATACACCAGACTCAAGTAGCTTATTTAATTAAAAAAAAATATGGAAAACGAAAAAATACATACATCTTGATCAAGGAGAAGAACGGTTATGCCCATGAACTGATTCTTGATAATATTGTGGGAGTCCCAGAAACGTGTGAGCCGGCCAACAATGCTCTGTGAAGTTCTTCCAAGGCGGAGGGAGTTGAAGGGGGTGACGGCGCCGAAAGGGATCTGAGAACCTGATGAAATCATTATGTAGATCGTGCTTCTGAATAAAATATGGAGAGGCAGACGAAAAATGAGAGGAAGAGAAGAAAGACAAGCATCTAACACCTTTATATAAAAGGAAGCTGAGAGTAGGAACAGTTACGCTTGAATTTCGAAGGTCACCATTGAAGCTCATGAAGGAGGTAGATCGTGAGTGAAGTCGTCTGGAAAGGGAAACGCGGCAGAGAAAGATTATGAGGTTGAGACCTAAAAAGCCCAATCCAAACCCTACAGCCCAAATGAAACCCAAAAGCCCAAATGGAAAAAAATAAATAAATGCATACACTGTGTTTCGAACCCGCACACTCGCGGTACAAACTTCTCATCTTACAACTTAAACCACTCGGCCAAATCTTCATTCGTTGATAACATTCAATGTTAAAAATTCTTATATGTTTTTTTTCCCAAATAACATAGGCGCGAGGCCCACTCGGCTACTGACGTGGATAACCTTAGAAGTTTCAAAAGTGAATCATTATTATATAGATTGCTGTTATTTAATTAAGCCATGACAGAGGCATGTATAACGGATCTGATAATACATGTCTATACAATGAGACTCGTATATATAACAATAATTTTGTTTTAATGTTTATACATTGGGACTCCGATATACACACGCAGGATTCATACAAAAGTTCATAACCTTTATTAATTAAAAACGATGCCAAATCTCTTGTGACTAAAGTAGAACAATGGGACATCTATACTATTAAAGCAGGATTGGTTTTTAAGTTATTTACAATTGTATGTCATTAACATTAATTTAAATTTTACTATTATTTTTTGAACAAATCAAACTAATATTCTCATTAATCCAGGAGATTTTCGAAACCATATTTCCCTAATTAATCTTATTAACTTTCCGTTTTATGTATTATAATATCTTACACAAAGATATTTAATGAGATTTTATCAACGACATGTAAATGTAACTAAATAATCATACTAAATTGACATGTTCAAGATTCATACGTGCACTAGACGAACCGATGCCAACAAAAAAATATATTAACTCTATAAATAAAAAATGTGATTATTACATCATATATAAACCGTCGTGATGTTTTATACTAGATTTTATATGGTGATGGGTTAACTTTGAGAATATCTATTTCTAGCTTGTGTACAAAATATACAAAAACGCAACTAAATATATGTTAGAATTTTTTTTACATATTTAAAAACTCTTTAAATAAAAATAAGGAAACATACAGATAACTAAAATTTCCAATCGTACATCTATAAAAAGCGTTTTAACATTTCATTTCAAACTATATAGTCATTCAAAAAGTTGTTATCAACATGATCTCCTTTTATACAAAAACTTTTATATCTAAAAAACTTTATTGATGTCCACTTATTGTAATATTTGGAAACTTTTTATCTTCTATTTTAATAAGATAGATCTTTTAATAATAGATTTAAACGTATTTGTTTAATCGTGAATTATTTATCCTAAAAAAATGTACATCAATGTATTTTTTATGATCTAATCTTAACAAATCTATTTATGAGAATCTATATTGTTAAAACATAGCTACAACTTTAAAACTAAAATTATTCCTACATAATACATTACAAATTATATACATTTCCAATAAAATAATATTTGAAAATTAGATAAAATATTTTATAAATATATTATTAAATGACTGATAGAATAATGGTTACTATTTTTTCCTAATTACAGTATTAATGGATTATCTATCAACATGCATAATATTTATCAAGTATAAGTATAACACAAATTGAACGGATCAAAATCATATAACATAAATATTAACTAACTTAGACTTAGTTGTCAATTAATTCTAGTAGTAATTTAATCACTTACAATCACCTATTTAAATATGGATTAATGTACACCATATTATGTGGAAGATAATAATGGAGAGTTCACAACGTCATACCAAGACAAGGAGGAAATTATTTAGAAAATCAGAACTATTAGCACTATTTGAAATATATTTTATATACAGAAGAAATTATGAATAAATTTGTATTTTTCAATTAATATTACGTTATCAAAATAATCCCGCGCTTTTAAAGCGCGGGTTAAAATCTAGTTTTGTTTATTAAGAACGATGTCAAATATGCCCCAAATCCAGAAACTTACAGCACTCGGTATACAATACTATTGCAAAAGAAAAACCGGAATCGATTTAACTTAATTTGCTTATCCAATGTTAACCAGACTAAAAAGACCATGAGTAACCAGAATAGGAGCTTTTCCCTTTTGTACAATCTCTTATATACTAAAAAAGAAGTATTGTAATAAATGTGTTTACACCGTAATTGATACGTGTTGGTTTCACAATCATTTGACAATTAATGTGTTCACACATTATTTTTTTAATTTCATTATTTAATGTGTTTATATACTTTTTAATTAATTCATTTTTCCTACATTTTTAGCCTTTACATTAATAAAATAAAACTTTCTACCTGAAACTAATGAATAATATCTTTATTGTAAAAAATTACAAAATCATTAAGATTCGCATAAACTAAAATGTTGCGATGAAAATGTTTGTAGAAATTGAAAGTTTCATACCTTGCCGAAGTAGGTCATGGTTGAGGCTTTGGTACACAATAACAACAAATATGGTGACTGATTATTAGGCATGTTCAATCTGGTGTTCGGTCCGGTTTCAGTTCGGTTTTTTCGGTTTTTGGTTATTCGGTTTATAAAAGTTAGCTACCATATTGGAACCATATTTAATTTGGTTTGGTTCGGTATTTATACTACCGGTTTTTGGTTTATTCGATTTTATACCAAATAACATTATTATTTGATTTGGTTTCATATTATATGAATTAAAAAAAAAAAACATATTGTCAAAACTATCATTTATAAAAATAATCCTAGGTTTTCATAAATACAAAAATGTGAAATTAACAACAAACAAAACGATCAACAATTTAGTTTTGTATAGCTTTTCTTATTTCTATTTGTTCTTTCAAATAAATTACATGGTACAATCTAATTTCACAATTTCTTACAACATGCAAAATAAAATCAAACTTAGATAATAGTTGAAGAAAATAAAATAAAATTTAAGATATATTTTCACAAGGAATAAAAAAGTAAAAAAAAAAAGGCTATTCCAAGAAAATAAATGGTTATATAATGTATATATTTATATACTTTTTCTTTGATCGGTTTTGTTCGGTTTATTCGGTTTAATCGGTTATAAACCTAACCATATCCAAATCCTACGATTTTTATAAAATCATATCCATTCGGTTTATATGGTATATACCAAATCCAAACCATATTGTCTATTACGGTTCGGTACGGTTCGGTATTACCATATTGAACAGCCCTACTGATTATGAATTAAAGAAACTAAGGTGAAAAATACCACACGTAAAGTCGGATCTTTAGTTTAGTCAAATATTTACATTTTTATAAAGTTCTCATATCAGACCAAGAATTAGAAACAAAATCAAATTGGTAAAAAAAAATAAAAAAAAAGCTTTACAAAGAAATAAAAATCACAAAATCGATTAAAAACATAATTCATGTACCAAGTGAAGATGTCACTTTGTAATATATATATTATTTTTATTCTTTACGGGTACAATTTGATTTTCTTCATATGAAAAAAATGTTATTAATTTCTAGGTTTGTTTATTTTTACTTAATTTTATTTAATAATTTACTATCATGTGTTATTTTGAACAAAAATGTTTTAAATCTTAATTAACCGTATATTCATATATTTATCATCACATTTATATACTTTTACATATACATGCATATACACATTGACATGAGCGACTATATAACTAAATATCCACCACAAGTGAGAATTTTAATTCTTATTGAGGTTGAATTTTTTTTTCACTCTTTCTCAAATTGTAGTGAAATATTTTGTGTTAATAATTTTATTGTATTTTTCCTTCAAATATTATTTAGATTTTATTTGATTTTACATGTCGTTAGAAATTATAATAGGAAACTATTAGTTCGACATAAAAAATCTCTAAAATTTATATAAAAGAAACCAAAAAAATAAGAATAGTTTTTGGTTATCATCGAAAAAATTAAAAACATCAAACCTTTAAAACCAAACAAACCAAAATAAATATAGATTTAGAACGATAGTTATATTTTAGGACATTAGAAAAAACAACGTAAAACTGAACCAATATCCATGCTAAACAAACATAATATCATTTTTATCTTAAAATTAATAAAAATAATAATCTCATTCCGCGCAGGGTGATTACCTAGTGTGGAAACTAAATTAAAACCTGTTCCGGTTAGTATCAGTTTAAATTTTAAATTCACATTTTAATCAAAGTGTTTTTGTAACTTCCATAAATTTCAAAAGAATTTGTAACAAACAAAAACAAAAATCAGGAGAAGTTAAGTTTTTTTTTTTTTTTTTGAAAAAGGGCATAAGAGAAGATACGTTAAAATCAGTTTGGGTTGGTTTTGGTTAGGACAATGGCTACTTTATTTTAGGAAAAGAAAGTATACCTGAACAAACATATGCGTTTAATCGGTTAAACAACAAACTTTCAATTACTGACACACATTTACGTTTACAAATGTGGCTAACTGGTTGGATTGTAAGACTTTCTACAACATTGTTTTGTCGACCAATTACGCTGTAGACAAAACCAACAACTTTTAACAAACCAACTTTAATATCGTACGTTACCAAGAAAGCAAGCATGAAAGTTCCGTCCAGTTTTAAACTGCTAAGCACATGCAAAGTACTGATGCATGTGTTTAGAGTTTGGAAGCGTGATTTTGGTATCGTATAGATTTTGAAGCTCTTAGCATGTAACGACTCTTCATGTACTCGATGACTTCCTTTCGATTTTCTTTCGTCTGAGTATAAGCATCTATCTTATTCATTTCCTGCACAAAACCCTCGAGAATTAGCCATGATGTTACTCACCTAATAATTAAGCATGTGTGTGCATGTGTCAGAATGTATATGACTGTTTTATATACCTGGATCCAAGTGGCTAATTTTGGTCGACCTAGAGTAATGTCATACTTATAAGCATCTTCAAGGAGGGGTTGAACGCGTTCAATCAATGTTATAAACGCTATATCAACCTGAAAAAATTGTAAAAATCATGATCCATTTGGAAGTGAAGATTTGCGATTTGCAGTAATAATTAGAGAAAACATGTTTTTTTTACCAAGCTAAGCTTGCCAAGGAAGAATGGACCATCGTTGAACTTGTGCAAACCATTTTCCAAATAATCAAAGACTGGTGCTGCAAGAAAAACGTGGAGGTTATTAGTACTAATAGCATTTATAAGCTCATACATTTACTGGCTTTCCAATATACTACTACGTACCAATGGGGATTAATGTTACAAACTCATGTTTGCATTTGAGTTTGCTATAAAATCAACAGAATTCAAATATTATTATGGTTGCAGAAAATCAAATAAATTATATATATATATATTGCAAACACTGAGCAAAAAGGAAAAAAAATCTTGTATTTTAAATTTTGATGATAAACACATAATTTGACATGTAATGTTAGAAGAAAAGAAAAAAATCATACTAATATCCCCAGGGTAATATCTTACCTGATTCTTTAGCCGGGTTACCTCTGAACGAGCCAAAGACGATATTAACGAACGTTGTATTGCTATAGTTCATCAAGTACTCACCAAACTCTCTTTTTATAGGATCCTAGACAAAGTTTTCTTTCCAGTTAAGAATTATCACATAAAACACATGACAATACAATATCTTTAACATCAAATACATGTATACGGAAATGAAAATTCGAACCTCGGGATAAAGTGAAGGCCCGTCGAAGTTGCTATCAACATATTTGATCACGTCCAGACTTTCTGTAGTGATCTTGCCATTGTGTTCAAGTGCAGGAACCTACATTGATAATTGTCAATCAAGGATTACTCTTCACTTTCATTGAAAGTCTTGTCACACATAAATTCATATTTTACCATGTTTGCTGGATTTACTTTCTCTTTATACCAACTTGGCCTGTTAAAGAGGTTTAGAGGAACCAATTTGATATCCTCTTGCAGACCCTGAAACTCCCCAATATCAAACAATGAGACCAATCAAGTTTCTTTAAACATTTTCCGTTTGCAATTTACATCAGATAAAATCAGTACATATTTTGCATATCAAGAATAAACTACATTGGGACACACATAACATTTTCAAGGTTTTATAAGACCATAAATGTCCATGTATAAATAGATACATGGACACATCTAAGATTTTCAAGGTTTTATAAGACGATATATATCCATGTATCTATTTATGTTCGACTAGTATATACTATAGTCATGAAAATCAAAGGGATATTATTCCGGGCAATTCTCTCAAATAGCGTTCTTTTAGGTTTTTATCATAAAAATAAAGCTCAAAAATTAAAATGACCAAAATAGCACTTTTTATTTTGAAAATTTTAAGTTTTTTTTTTAAAAAAAAAAAATTTGAAACCCTATTCCCAAAACTCCACTCCTCAACTCTAAACAAAAAAGTCTAAGATTAGTTAACCCAAGGGATATACATGTATATTTAATAAAACATTTAAGTGCTATTTTGGTCATTTTAATTGTTAAGGTCAATATTTGTGACAAAAACTTTTTTATGTCTATTCTAATCATTTTCTCTATTATTTCCCATCAAAAGAAACAAAATTATTCCATGAAAGCACTACAAGAAAAAGGGAGAATTCTGACGAATTTTTCTGACCGTCTTTTTTCCGTTGGAAATAACTGACGCTTTTCTGATCGATTTAATTCCGTCAGAAATTTCTGACGACTTTCTAACAAAATATAATATCGTCAAAAATTTCTAACCGTTTTATATTCCGTCAGAAATTTCTAACAGTTTTTCAACGGAATGTTAACTCGTCAGAAATTTCTACCCGATTTACGAAATACCACACCGTCAAAATTTCGTCAAAATTTTCCAACGGATCGATGCGGTTGGAAATTTCTGACGGGCCTATACCGTTGGAAATTTCTGACGGATCTATGCCGTTGGAAATTTCTGACGGGTCTGTACCGTTAAAAATTTCCGACGGATTTATGCGGTCAGAAATTTTATTTTTGATTTTCAAACAATTTAAAACTATTTATACATTCTAAACTCTAAACTCCAAATTAAACACTACATTTATAATCTAAATCCTTAAATTTTTATTGTTAACCTCAAATTTTAAATTGACACTTATATTCTTAAAAACATTATATTATAAATTAAACCTTATGCATACCTTCAACTCAACCTTATAATCCAAACCCTAAATTCTAAATTACATATATCATTCTAAACTTGATATAANTAAACTCTAAACTCCAAATTAAACACTACATTTATAATCTAAATCCTTAAATTTTTATTGTTAACCTCAAATTTTAAATTGACACTTATATTCTTAAAAACATTATATTATAAATTAAACCTTATGCATACCTTCAACTCAACCTTATAATCCAAACCCTAAATTCTAAATTACATATATCATTCTAAACTTGATATAAACCCTAAACTACATTCTTTAAACCTTATATGATAAAAACTCCAATTGTAATACTTTTAAACTTACACTTCAAATCTTAAATATAAAACTTTAATCTTTTCAATTTTAATTTGTAAATTAGATGTTATTTCTCAAATTCCAAATCTTAAACATAACTATATGACCTTAACATTTATATATCAAATCCTTATTTTCAAAACAATAAAACATACAGTAAATCTTAGCATTAAAGTGATGTCGATCATTTCCTATTTACTAATTTAACTATACATAATTATTATCCTTTTTGATTAAAAAATTAGCTATCCTTGTACTGCTTTTCTATTGGCTAAAACAATTGAGTTGAGGATTGCTATCTTGACCATTGATTAAATCTAACCAATGGTCCAGATTAGTTGGTTTGTGCTTCTTTCTCTCACATATATCTCTGTCGAATGAATCTATGTTATTGTTTCTGAAAATTCCAATTCTTGTTCTAACACTCAAAGCTTCTCTATCTTCTCATACAAGACGACCTTGCGACAAGATGGCCTAACGACGACGGCGACAACAAGGCCAGCGACGATCAATGCTCGCCGTCCCACCACCAGCACCACCACCACGGTTCGGTTTCTCTCTCCCCCTGACTCTGTCTTTTTCTCTCAGCTTTGAACTGATTTTGTTTGTTTTACATATAGGGTCCGAGGAGGCAAGGCTAGGCAGGCATGGTGGCTGGAGGAGGCCAAGGCGACGTCTCAGCCGTAGTCGCAGTGCTGGTGGTGCGGCGGAGGAGGCAAGTCGAGGCGGCTGGAGGAGGCTGTTTTGTTAGGGTTAAAGAGTACTTTTAGATTTGGTTTGATTAGGTTTAGTTTTTAGGTTTGGTTTAATTTGTAAACCAATTAATTTGTAAACCAAATGTTTATTAATAAAATCAATTTAACAAATTATAATTATTATATACGTATGTATACATGTATAGCTATGTTTTTAGTGTGTATTATAAAAAAATTGTATTAATTATATAATTTTTTAATTATATATATTTTTTGACGGGCTAATCCGTTAGAAATTTCTGACGGTTAATTCGGTTAGAAAATTTCTGATGGGATATTCCGTTGGAAATATTTGACGGTTTTGTCATCGTTGGAAAACGGTCAGAAATTTCTAACCATTTTCTAACCGAAAAAATATTTCTGACGACATAGAATTGACGGTCAATTNATAATTTTTTAATTATATATATTTTTTGACGGGCTAATCCGTTAGAAATTTCTGACGGTTAATTCGGTTAGAAAATTTCTGATGGGATATTCCGTTGGAAATATTTGACGGTTTTGTCATCGTTGGAAAACGGTCAGAAATTTCTAACCATTTTCTAACCGAAAAAATATTTCTGACGACATAGAATTGACGGTCAATTCCGTCAGAAATTCGTTAGAAATGGTCTTTTCTAACGGATTTTTGACGGATTTGACCGTCAGAAAATCTTATTTTTCTTGTAGTGAAGGCGATGTCAAAAAAGAAAGAATTGTAAACAAAGACAAGTCATATTCAAGAGGTTTATAAGACCATGGATATGCATATTGTCGATTACAGATGAAGTATGTCAGTCAACATAAAAAATTATGTTAGGAATGGCACTATGAAAATCGAGATCCATAGAGAAAGTAATGTGAGAACAGAAGAGACGGAGAAAAAAGAATACCTTGTAGTTTCTTGTAATCCAAACACGTTGTGCATATGGAGAAACGTAGCTTGTATACAACCTTTTTCGATTTATAATGTTAACAGTTAACAATTTAAAGTTGGGAAATTGCCAGAAATAACACTTTCAAGATACCACTTTTCAACTTTACACTAACCAACTTTACCATTAAAATTTTAATAGTTAAAATACTATTATAATTCAGGGTTTAGGGTTTAGGGTTTAGGATTGATAGTTTAGGGTTTAGTGTTAATTTTTTAGGGTTTAGGGTTTACTTTTTAGGGTTTAGAGTTTAGGGTTTAAGGTTTAGAATTGATATTTTAGGGTTTAGGGTTTAGGTTTGATTTTTAGGGTTTAGGGTTTACTTTTTAGGGCCTAGAGTTTAGAATTGATGTTTTAGGGTTTAGGGTTAATATTTTATTTAATATTTATTTTATGTATATATATAAAGAACAAGGGTATAAGAGTGTTTTATTCTTTAATAAAATGTGTATTTTTAAAAAGGTTTCTTTGTTGATGGTAAACATGAAAAGTGGTACCACCAAAGTGGTATAATTGAAATTCTCCCTTTAAAGTTAATCGATCAATCCATCCAGAAACGTGCATCTCATGATTTATGAATACACTTTTCTTTGAATAACTTGTAACAAATGCTATTAAAGAGAAACCTCGTGGTGCCATCGAACAGAGCAGGTGGGTCGGAAGTAGCATCGAGCGAAGCTGGGCGATGTTCTACGAAACTTCTTGGTAAAAGGAACAAAATTATAGAAGATAAGCTAAATTTTACATGAAGTCTCTCTATAAACAAAATGTGGAGAAACTCACTCTTTATAGGAATATAAAAACGTATAGAAAGAGAGAGATTTAGAAGCTGAAATTCTATAATGTAGCATGGAAACAAAGAAACTTACAGAGGAGAACCCATGGATGATCTCTAAGACTTCTGTTGTGTATTTGTTTCTTAAGTTCTTAAGTACTATAGGAGCCGGCTTAAATATAAGGGAGAGCAGTGCACCTGCCCCGGGCAACAGACAAAAGGGCAGTCCCAATAATGTTTGCGTCAAAATTTTGTATAATTGTACTAAAGAAAGAAGAAGATAACAAAAAAAAAAAAAGGAAAAACGAATTGACCCGAAAAAAAAAGGTTAAAAGAATGCTGCACAACAATATATATTTGATTATTTTCTAGTGGCTTTTGTTTTTCATACACGTTTTAACAGCTACATGCAAATTGATTAATTCTATTTGGATGATTAATTTGTTAATAAATGGGTGACTATACGTGCGTACTCTGTTCAGGTCTATGTTTTTTCTTAACACATGTGCATGCGTGACAATAAAATGTGGGAAATTGATAATTTATCTGATATTTCCAGATATATAAATCAAGTTAAAGATAAAAATTTAAATCGCATAATTTTAGATAAAATTCTATATTTATTTTTAACAAAAATAATATTACAGTTGCTAAGTTATCTAAAACTATCTAAAAACTAATTAAAATTAAATTGCTTTAGGAGGAGGAACCCAAACAATTAAATCCACTAGGATAAGACCTGCGCCTTGCGCATGGTAAATATATGTAATTAAAATATAAAATTTTAGTATTGACAAATTTAAAATTTATATATGATTATTTTTATATGTATTTGAAATTTTAAAATTTTGGAATTTTTATATAATTATCTATACGTAGGATCAGAAACAATTGTATTAGAACTGTAGATCAAAGCTTAAAATTTAATGGACCCGACTTCATATATATCTTTTAACTTTTCAGTATTCAAGTGATGGAAAATAAAAAAAGTGTCACTGTGCTTGATTGGTAGAGTATTCACAAGTTCTCTAATGCTTTCTTAAAAAGCAGTTTGGTAAAATATTTGTATTTAAAATATATAAGTTTTAAAACTAATTTAATATAATTTATTTATTTGTCTAATAATATTAGAAAATTACATTTTTTACAATGTAAATTTTTTTTTTTATAAAAAGTTAAGTTAAAATTTAAATTATTTTTAAAACAATATTTTAAGTTTTTCAGATACAAATAAACAATTTAAAATTAGTTATGTTCATGATTTAACATAACCATAATGATTTAAAAAATTAATTTTTTTAAAAATTAACAAATTAAACATTAACTCAGTTTTATATCATGATTTAACAATTTAAAAACTAATTATGGTTATGAGAAGTTTACGTTCACGTGTCAATCCTAATTATCTTCAATTTTTTCTCTTGTTGTGTTTTTTTATATTTTGGTTATTACTTAATATAAATATTTATTTTGAAGTTTATTCTCATTTCATTTGTTTGTTTTGACCTGGGATTTAGAAAATAATTACGATTTAAAATAACTAAAGAGATACATACTTAGGTTAAAATCTACACTTTATGCACAATAAATATTTTATATTTTATATTTATTTTATATTTTCTGCATATTATAAAATAATAAATATATATTAAATAACTAAAAAATCAGTTACTATTATGTAATAAATTGGCGTATGCATATAAATTTTACTATCACTCTTGTGTATTCGCAATTAGGGTAAATAAATCAAAATAATCAATCTTATATATTGTATATGATATATAATTAAATTAAATGATATAAACATATTACTATAGCACACTTTAATATGAATATTTATTAAATGAGGTTTCTACTCATATGATTTTATGATTATTTGCATATTTGTGTAACAAAACTTTACCCCAACGATTTTTTTTTTTTAATTTGAGATGTTTAGTAGTTTCAATAATTTATAATCATTTTAAAAAAATTTGACATAATTCAAAATTAAAATATTAACTTTTCAATATATGTTCAATGCAAATATCAAAATATAAGTATGTATTTTTATACGATGTATAGTTTAATTAAAACGATATGAAGTATATATAAATTAAAATTATTTCTTCATATGGTCTTATAATCATTATATTTTAATATAGAAAAAAATTAAAACCTTAATCTTAAAATTTTATGTGAGACTTTTAATAGTTTTAGTCATTTATACTCATTTTAAAAAATTCGAAATACAACATACACAAAAAAATATAGATTGTTATTATATGATTAATGTAATTGTATAATTTATTTTAATAATAAAAAATAAACAAAATGAGAAAAAGTATACAGATTGTTATCAAATCTTTATTGTTTAAAATAATTAATTGTTATATATATTTTAATCACATTAGGTAATTCCGTAGGTTTTATTTAAGGAAAGCATGCGAAACAATAAATATTTGATATATGTGACCAACTATAGACTACAAAATATTATATTGCTAGAGAGTATAAATTTTAGACTATACATTATATCACATGCTCTAGAATCCTTGGAATTTGAAATAGAAGCCAAAGAACTATGCCACATAGGATTGAGGTTATTTTTAATTATTACAAACTTAAGGTTACAACTTTTTAAATGATTCTCAATTAATATATAGGGGATATGAAACCAACGGACTTAGTTTTAAAACTATGTTTTATATGAGGTGTTCTAGAATTATTCTAAGTAGACTTTCATAGAGAACTGCCACATAAGATATAAGTTTTTTAATAAGTACAAAATTAAGGTTATAACTTTTTAAATGATCCTCAATTAATATATAAAGGATTTCGTGTGTGCATTTAATGCAACGATTATTCTTATTTATTAACTATCATTTTATGCTAAATAAATCAACACAATCATTTTATCCATCATATATTAGATACAATTAAATTTATTTGACATTAACAATATCTATAATATATTTTAAATATGGATGTTTAGTAAATGAATTTTCTCATTATAAGGTTTTATGATTATCAATATATTTTGTAACAAAATTTTATTAAAAATTGAATGCAAATTTTAAAGTTAAAATATTAGATTCTCAATATGTTCTGATGAAAAATATCAAAATATAAGTATGCATTTGATATGATATGTAATTTAATTTAATTATATATATGTATTAATATAAACATATTGTTTAAGACATCTTATTCATGTATTTTATAATTATTTGTATCTTATTATACGAAAAATTTAAACCATTGATCACAAAAAATTTATTTGAGATATTTAACAATTTAGTAATTTATACCCGTTTTAAAAAATTCAAAATACAGTATATACAAAAAGATAAATTTTTCTTATATAAATAATATAATTGTGTAAATTATTTTTATAATAAATATTTTTTAGAAATATGGTAGAGGGTATAAAAATTGTTAGCAAATATTTATTACAGAAATCATTAATTTTCATATATCTTTTAATCAGATTAGGTAATTCTGTAACTTTTATTTAAGGAAATAATGAATAATACATTTTTAATATTGATAAGATATGTGACCAACATCTTTCTATTAAATATATGTTTAAACTATGGTATATGTAAGGTGCTCTAGAATTGTGTTAAATAGAGTTAAGAAAGTAAAAAGATACTAGATCATAACCCACCCGACTGGGCGGGTCTTTGTTTTTATGGTATATATAACATTTCAAAATTACAATTTAATGGTGCCAATTTTACTAAGTAATAGTATATTATTTAAATATTGTATTTCATTATTGTATTGTGTAACAGGGGCGTCTTAAAATATTGTGACCCGTAAACATTTTAGTAATATTTTAAAACGTTTTTTGACTAAATTTGGTGTAAAGTTATATACACTAAATAATTTAGTCAAATTTTTAATTTAATTTTTTAATGAAGAATTGGAAGGCTAGTATATCACTGTTAAAAATTTATAAGAATAGTCAATATAAATTATATAAATAAAATATATATTATTCTTGATTTATTCTAAATACATTTAAAACATGAATACATATATGTATAAATAATTTTTAGAAGTAAAGTAATATCAATGATATAAAATCCAAGAAAAAAAATAATGGTACCTTGGGCCGCAGTAATCTTTAGTATAATAAATAAACCCATTAAATTTGTATAATATCCATGTTTCCAATCAAAATTTTAAAATTTTCTTATTCATGTTTCCAAACACTTTATTTTTGTACTTCAGCTTTAATAATATAGATGTCACAAAAGATTGAGGTTATTTTTAATTAATACAAAATTACAACTTTTTAAATGATTCTCAAATAATCTATAGAGTATTAGTGAAAAGATTAGACTGCTACTCTGTTTAAGAATTTAATTCTAAACTTTATAGATACTCTTTTGAAAATAAACATTTACTGGCAATTAATTAAAGACCCTACAAAAGGGGACTCTAGTGACAGAGTATCTGCAACTTGTAAACGCATGTGAAAGGCAAAACTCCGAGAATAATTTCTGTAAATGGTACATTTTAAGTTTTAACCAAACGCAACAAACTCCAATTACACAGCGTACGATACCTCCAGAACTCTAACTTAACTCACACACAGTGCACAGATCCAAAAGATCTCTCTCTCCCCCGGAGATCCCTTCACACGCAAGCATCATGAAACCGTTAGCCAACGCGGATCTACTCAAAAACCCCACACTGATCAAGATCTCCGCCTTACTCCTCCTCACCGTCGCTTCCTTCTACTTAGGCAAGCACTGGTCCAACGACTCCTACCACCAGCTCCTCTTCTTCTCCTCCTCCTCCTCCTCCTCCTCCTCGATCCCCAAGATCTCAATCTCTCCCAACAGTAACAAAACCTTCAATCTCTCAGCAATCATCCCTTCTAACAACACCACAACACAGATTCCGATTCCGATTCCGAAGGAGGCCAATCCTCCGACTCCGATTCCGTCTCCTCCACCTCCGATTCGGAGCTTCGGAGTAGTGGACGAGAACGGCGTTATGTCAGACGATTTCGAGGTGGGGGAGGTTGAGAACGTGGAGGATTGGGGGAACCAGACGGAGACCGTGGAGTCGAAGAGCGAACCTGCTAGGTTTAGGATCAAGAAGTTCGGGATGTGTCCCGAGAGTATGAGAGAGTACATTCCTTGTTTGGATAACGATGATGCGATCAAGGAGCTTCAATCTACTGAGCGTGGTGAGAAGTTCGAGCGGCATTGCCCTGAGAAAGGGAAAGGGTTGAGTTGTTTGGTTCCTCCTCCTAAAGATTATCGTCAGCCTATTCCATGGCCTAGAAGCCGTGACGAGGTACTCCTCCTTGTGTCATACTCATATACATTATAGATCATTAGGCTCGTTAAATTGGTTAAAAAGTATATGCATTGATGATTTAGTAATTGTTTTGAGCCTCAAAAATCTCAGAACCGGCTCTGGTTAAGATTAAGATTAAGATTAGCTGTTGTATGGATAGGTGTTGTTCAACATTGTTCCTCATACTCAGCCTCCATAGTTTTAGTGACTAATATGTATATAGATTATTAGGCTCCTAAGTTGATTAGAAAGATATATGTATTGATGATTTAGTAATTGTTTCAAATCTCAGGACCGGCCCTGCCTGCAATGTTTTGTTTGTCGAGGTTTGCGTAATATTAAGAGTTGTTTTATGGATAGGTGTGGTTCAGTAATGTTCCTCATACTCAGCCTCCATAGATTTAGTGACTAATATATATAGATTATTAGACTCCTAGGTTGATCAAAAAGATAATATGTATTGATGATTTAGTAATTGTTTCAAGTCCTAAAAAATCTTAGGACCGTCTCTGATTGCAGTCTTTTGTTCGTTAAGGTTTGCTTAAGATTAATATTATGGTTTATGGATTAGGTGTGGTTCAGTAATGTTCCTCATACTCGCCTTGTTGAAGATAAAGGTGGACAAAACTGGATTTCACGAGACACACGAGACAAGAACAAGTTCAAGTTTCCTGGAGGTGGTACTCAGTTTATTCATGGAGCTGATCAGTACTTGGACCAGATGTCTAAGGTTTGTTCATTTTCAAGAAGTAGTATCTGTTTATCTTTTCATCTGATGATGAAATCTGAGTTTGTGTATGCAGATGGTTTCTGATATCACGTTTGGAAAGCATATTCGGGTTGCTATGGATGTTGGCTGTGGTGTGGCGAGTTTCGGCGCTTATTTGCTGTCACGCGATGTTTTGACAATGTCTGTTGCGCCAAAAGATGTCCACGAGAACCAGATTCAGTTTGCGCTTGAGCGTGGTGTGCCTGCTATGGCAGCTGCATTTGCTACAAGGCGTTTGCTATATCCAAGCCAAGCTTTTGATCTTATTCATTGTTCAAGGTGTAGAATCAACTGGACTCGTGATGGTATATTTCTTTGGTGTGCTTGATTCTTCACCTAGTACAGCAGAAAGATATGAACGCTTTAGCTTCTATTACTTTTGGAGAAAAATCTCATTGCTGCTATTTATTTGTGTGATCTAGATGGAATCTTGCTCCTTGAGATCAATAGAATGCTGCGGGCTGGAGGATATTTTGCTTGGGCTGCACAACCTGTTTATAAGCATGAAGCTGCGTTGGAAGAACAGTGGACAGGTAACAACTCTTTTATTCTCTGTCGGTATAGGGAGAGGTTTTTTTTTTCCCTTTTCTGCTTCGATTCAGCCAATATGTCTACTCTTTAAATCTCACGTTTTGGTTTCCAGAAATGCTGAATCTTACAAATAGTCTTTGCTGGAATCTGGTAAAGAAGGAAGGTTACATTGCAATCTGGCAGAAGCCCCTCAACAACACCTGTTATTTGAGTCGTGAGGCTGGAACCAAACAACCTCTTTGCGAAGAATCTGATGATCCCGATAATGTCTGGTAAAGCTGCTGAATCCTTTGGTCTGTCTTTGTTTGTGATATAAGGACAAAGCTGGCATGTTTGATTGCAAAAAAAAAGCACACTTTCTATGTCTCATATTGTGCTGTTCTTGCTTTAGGTACACAAACCTGAAACCTTGTATCAGTCGCATACCTGAGAATGGATATGGAGGCAATGTTCCTTCATGGCCTGCCCGTCTCCACACTCCACCTGATAGGCTACAGACGATCACATTTGATTCGTACATTGCTAGGAAAGAGCTATTCAAAGCAGAGTCAAAATTCTGGAATGAAATAATTGGGGGTTACATTCGTGCCATGAAATGGAAAAAGATGAAACTAAGAAACGTTATGGACATGAAAGCAGGCTTTGGCGGGTATGAAGCGATACCTTTACATTGAAGTTCTATGACAGTGTATAATGAACCCTCAGTTTCTTAGCTAATCTCTCTTTGTTTTTTTTGGCAGATTTGCAGCTGCACTAAATGATCATAAACTTGATTGCTGGGTTCTCAGTGTGGTTCCTATCAGCGGGCCTAATACATTGCCTGTCATTTATGATCGTGGGCTATTAGGAGTGATGCACGATTGGTACTCCTTTTCTCCTTATATCTATCATCTAAACACATAAAATTATGGAATTCATATTCATAATCCTTGGAACTTAGTGAAACATGTACTCTTACTTTTTGAACTTAGTGAAATCTGTCTATAGTTAAACTAATATTAAGCTTCTGGCTCTAGCTATTTCTAACAAGCCCTGCATTCTGCTACAGGTGTGAACCATTTGATACATACCCGAGGACATATGACTTCTTACATGCCTCAGGACTCTTCTCAGTCGAAAGGAAAAGGTAAATAGTTATCCACAATTGATGATGAGTGACCATTCTACTTATGTACAAGAGTTATAATGGCTTAACATTCATGGATTGTATCAGATGCGAGATGTCGACCATATTGTTAGAGATGGACCGGATATTGAGACCAGGAGGACGAGCATACATTAGGGATTCGATTGATGTTATGGATGAAATTCAAGAGATCACAAAGGCAATGGGTTGGCATACATCTCTGCGTGACACATCCGAGGGTCCTCACGCAAGTTACAGGATTCTAACGTGTGAGAAGCGTCTGCTTAAGGCTTAATACTAGACAAAACTACTGCACTTAGACGACACAAAATGTATTGTTTGGTAATATTAATCTTATTGTTTGTATTTTTGTCCCTCATTTATGTGACTGTAAATTTCATTTTGATGTTTTACCGAGTAAAGCTTTACCTAGTCCTCGACTTTCTCCAAGGTGAAAAATGCAGTATCCAACAAAAATATGTGATGAGCCATGGTATTTTTCAACATTTACTTCACATTTTTATAACATAAAAGTATATTTATGTAGATAAACATTAATAATAATAATAATAAGTTTAGTTGTCAGTGGTTGGTAGAATTATAGTCAGTTTATGGTTCTCTATATAGACAACAATGTATACTATTTAGTTTAGTGATAATACATTAGAAATCTACATTGGTAAATATGGAGTACTCCTCTTGGCCAATCACTTTACACAATTTTTTTTAAAAAAAATTTAGAACAATATTGTCACTAAGTGATGTCATTATCTAAAATTTGGAATTTTATTGTTGAAGAATAGAAAATTCTACAGAAGTCTCTTGATCACATATAGATGGCTCTAACCTCATCCTCAAAAAAGAAAAATACAAATAAATTTTCAAAGCATTTGTGGTAATAAATAGTGTCATAGTCTTCTTCACTCCAAGCAAAGCCGCCAAAACACAAACCCAGTGGCACATATTAACCGTTTCACGACAACCTCATAACACACATGCCACGTGGACCAATAAGACAGAACTCTCCTCATCATCTTTCCTCCTGTCGCCACGTGGCGTATTGGCCAATCCGCATCGTGTGGCATCAGAGAGTTAAAGAAGAGATAACGTAGTGGTCACTGATCTCACTCGGTTTATAAATCTCTCAAGTTTCTTGCACACACACCAACATCTAGTATCCATCTTCTCCGATCAAAATCTCTCTCTCTCCTCAGATTCTTGTGTGACGCACATTCGTGGGAAATGGCCGCCGCAGTTTCCACCGTCGGTGCCATCAACAGAGCTCCGGTACTTTTCAACCAAACTCCTTCACTTTCCTATCCTTTCTGATACTGTCTTAACCGGTTCTTGAACCATGTGAACCAAGTCTGAATTCAAAACTGAGCTTGACATGTGTGTTGTAGTTGAGCTTGAACGGGTCAGGAGCAGGAGCTGCTTCAGTCCCAGCAACAACCTTCTTGGGGAAGAAAGTTACAACAGTGTCGAGATTCACACAGAGCAACAACAAGAAGAGCAACGGATCATTCAAAGTGGTTGCTGTGAAAGAAGACAAACAAACCGATGGAGACAGATGGAAGGGACTTGCCTACGACATATCTGATGATCAACAGGACATCACCAGAGGAAAAGGTATGGTTGACTCTGTCTTCCAAGCTCCTATGGGAACCGGAACTCATAACCCTGTCCTTAGCTCCTATGAGTACATCAGCCAAGGTCTTAGGCAGTAAGTTATTCATCTCTCTAGCTAGACCTCTCATTAGTTCCATATGTTAGGAATATTTGGTTTTAAATTGTTTTTTTTCATTCTTGTTGATAATAGGTACAACTTGGACAACATGATGGAAGGGTTTTACATTGCTCCTGCTTTCATGGACAAGCTTGTTGTTCACATCACCAAGAACTTCTTGACTTTGCCTAACATTAAGGTACTTGTTAATTCTTGACTTAAATCTCATTGCACAAGTAAAATGCCCACATTTTTGTAGGTGCAACAGTACATGAAAAACTTATTTTTGGTAGTTTTCTCTCTAAAGTGTTTCGAGCTTGATTCGCATTTGTTCACAATAGTACGAATATTACAGTTAGTTTTTAGGTGCATATATTTGAGTTATTTCACAACAAATATTATCTTAAAATGCTCTGTTCTTTTAAATAGGTTCCACTTATTTTGGGTATTTGGGGAGGCAAAGGTCAAGGTAAATCCTTCCAGTGTGAGCTTGTCATGGCCAAGATGGGCATCAAGTGAGTCTTCTCTCTAAAATCTATAACAGGTTACAATCATTTTTTGCGATAAAGTTAGAGTTTATATTTATCTTGAAAATTCAATAGCTGAATACAATAAACAGAATTTTAGAAAAACAAATTGTTACATAAGCAAATATATATGTCCCATATATTGATGATGAATACTAATGAAAAGTGAATTTGACTACAACAACAAGAAATATTAAAATGCTTAAATCTTTTTTTGCAGCCCAATTATGATGAGTGCTGGAGAGCTTGAGAGTGGAAACGCAGGAGAACCAGCTAAGCTTATCCGTCAAAGGTACCGTGAGGCAGCAGACATTATCAAGAAAGGAAAAATGTGTTGTCTATTCATCAACGATCTCGACGCTGGTGCTGGTCGTATGGGTGGTACTACTCAGTACACTGTCAACAACCAGATGGTTAACGCAACGCTCATGAACATTGCTGATAACCCCACCAACGTCCAGCTCCCAGGAATGTACAACAAAGAAGACAACGCACGTGTCCCCATCATCGTCACCGGTAACGATTTCTCCACTCTCTACGCTCCTCTCATCCGTGACGGACGTATGGAGAAGTTCTACTGGGCACCGACACGTGAGGACCGTATTGGTGTCTGCAAGGGTATCTTCAGGACTGATAAGATCAAGGATGAAGATATTGTCACGCTTGTTGACCAGTTCCCTGGACAATCTATCGGTAATAATAAAAAGATTTGTTTGTTGTTTTGTCTCTGTGTAGGATTCTGATTCTTGATTTTCTTGGTAATAGATTTCTTTGGTGCATTGAGGGCGAGAGTGTATGATGATGAAGTGAGGAAGTTCGTTGAAGGGCTTGGTGTGGAGAAGATTGGAAAGAGGCTTGTGAACTCGAGGGAAGGTCCTCCAGTGTTTGAGCAACCAGAGATGACTCTTCAGAAGCTTATGGAGTATGGTAACATGCTTGTGATGGAGCAAGAGAATGTCAAGAGAGTCCAACTTGCTGACCAATACCTTAACGAGGCTGCGTTGGGAGACGCAAACGCGGACGCCATTGGCCGCGGAACTTTCTACGGTTAGAATCCGAGGTTTGAACTTTAGGCCAAAAAGAGATAGAAAATTTGGAAATTAGGGTTTCTGAAATGGGTGTAACTTGGCTTGCAGGAAAAGGAGCACAGCAAGTGAACCTTCCTGTTCCAGAAGGGTGTACTGATCCTCAAGCCGAAAACTTTGATCCGACAGCTAGAAGTGATGATGGAACTTGTCTCTACACCTTTTGAGTTTCCTCTTTATTAAGTGTGCTGTGTTTCTACTTTTGTCTCTTTTTTTTTTGCCCTTTTGTGTAATTGTGGATTGGTTCATGTCCTCTTTTTTTTTGTGATCATGTGCAAACATTAATATTGTAAGATTGCATTGTCATAAACCATTTCTCAACTTTTTGTTTGCCTTTTTAAAATTAGATGCATTCCAAATTATAGTTCTTTGGCGAGAATCAGAACATTTATCTTGGAGTATTTGACGAATCAATTATGTAGCAGACTGGAATTGTGTAGATCAAACTCTCATACCAAGTTATATGAACTTTCAACTCAAAATCAATACATTAGGGCATATCTCTTATTTATTAGTTTTAAATTTTTTTTTCCAATTTTCGATATGCTTCATGTTTCTTCTTTCAGTGTGCAACAACTGCACTCTTCTATCACTCTCAAACTATACTTAGCCAGAAAATGTATGTACATTTCACAGGTAAAGCATGAGTGTTGGCAAACTTGTATCAAACAAAGAAGAAACCTAACACATTTTTTTATGTATAATGTCTCTTGAAACAGTCGTTCACGTTATGCAACTAATCAACTAATGTGTAGAGTGTATATGCAGGGCCGGTCCGGAACATAATCGAGCTAAGCGATCGCTTAGTTCATCATCATTTTAAATAATAGTTTAAGTTATATGTAGGGCATGATAAAATTTTTAATGAGCTTAGGGTATCAAGAGAAAAATGAAAATGTTGTACAGTATACTGTATATATAATGATTTTAATGAGCCATTGAATCAAAACTAATCTGCATACACATTCTCCAGGTTACCTATAGAAATCAGAGAAGAAATAACAGAATCTGCAACGAAGATGAAGACATTGTGAAACGTACCTGCAAATGATCAAACTGGCTCCAAAACTGCAAGAGCGAGAAGTGTAAGGAACTTGGGGGACTTTTGAGGCAAAGTTAAAAAGTTTTAGTGGGCTCTTATTTTTAAATGTACAATGGGCTTACTATTACTTACAAAACAATAAGTAACAGACCCAAATAACATAAAATCCACGTAACTAATTTAGGAAACTCGCATTACTCTCATTAAATTATGTCATTAATATACCCCAGATCTCTTGATTCTAATGTGGAGTTTATGCCATCAAATCATCTCTAACAAATTATCTTTTAAATATATAAATAAATTTTGAATTAACGCTAATTTCTTATATCAAAATATTTACTTCCATACCTATAGGCTATAAGTTTTAAATATTTTTTTGTTAAATAAATATATCTACTTCCATACCTGTAAGTTTTAAATATTGTTTTCTTAAATCAAAATCTTTACTTCCATACCTGTAACTTTTAAATATTGTTTTTACTATAATCAGTTTTGGAACAGTTTGTATTAAAAAAGGTTACGCGAGATTAGAAAGAAGAAAACGTATTAAAAACAGTTTGTTTAACCAAAAAAAAAAAATTAAAAAGGAAGAAGAGGCATGAGAAAGAGAACGTGACAACACACGAGTTGGACGGTTTCTTGTTAAGACAAACCACGACCGTCCTTTTCCCTCTTCATCCCCCTTTCTCTCTCTCTCTCTCCTCTTCTTCTCCCTTTAGTCAATCATTCAAAAACTCAAAAGTCATCCCCAACCCAACCCAGATGTTCTTTCCTTCCTCAAGATTTTAATTCCCTCAACACATCACATGGCTTCTCCCGGAGGATCTTACTGGTGTTACAGCTGCAGCCGCTTCGTCTGGGTCTCCGACTCCATCTCCTGCCCTGACTGCGACGGTGGCTTCCTCGAACACATCCAACAAACCCTAGATTTCACCCCTTCCCGTCACCACCACCGTAGCCCCACCCGCTTCCCTCCCCCTTCCTCCTCCTCCTCCGCCATGCACACGGCCGAGAACAGCCCCACTCCCCCTCCTCCTCCCCCCACCGTTACCCGAACCCGAAGCAATTCAAGCAACCGATCTCCCAACCCGGTCATCGTCCTCCGCGGAGGATCCAACAACCCGGAAGGCTTAGACAGATCCGCCTTCCAGATGTACTACGACGACGGCACGGACTCTGGCCTCAGGCCGTTACCTCCGAGCATGACGGAGTTTCTGTTAGGCTCCGGGTTCGATCGGTTGTTAGATCAGATCTCTCAGATCGAACTAACAACCACCAACAATAACAGTAACTCATATGATAACCCGCCAGCTTCTAAATCCGCCATAGAAGCTTTACCAGTGATCGAGATCGATCCGTCTCATCTCGACTCGGATTCTCAATCTCACTGCGCTGTTTGTAAAGAGAATTTTATATTGAAATCCGCCGCGCGGGAGATGCCTTGTAACCATATCTACCATCCCGATTGTATCCTCCCCTGGCTCGCGATTCGAAACTCGTGTCCCGTGTGTCGCCACGAGCTTCCGGTGGAGGATGGTGGTGGAGAGACGGCCGTGGTGGCAAATGAAGAGGAGGAGGATTCGGCCGCGGGGCTGACGATTTGGAGGTTGCCGGGGGGAGGATTCGCGGTGGGGAGGATTCCGGGAGGGTGGAGAGGAGGAGATAGAGTGATGCCGGTGGTGTACACGGAGGTTGATGGCGGGAGACTCGGAGGAGGAGACGAGAGGCTTCCGAGGAGAGTGGTGTGGGGTTCAAGAAGAGGAGGGAGAGAAGGTGGAGGTGGTGGTGGTGGTAGAGAGAGATCCGGCGGGTTTGCGGGTCGGATTATGAGATTATTCGGATGTTTCAGTGGGTCATCTGGATCCGTACCTGCTTCAGGGTCCGGGTCCGGGTCTGGATCAAGATCATTCCGGAGGAGCAGCTCGTCGTTTTCTATGTTCAGGACTGCTTCTTCAAGGAGACGACATTAGCTATTAGCTTAATTTATCTTAAGGTAAGAACACAAAACATGAAGAAACTAAACTCTCCTATTTAAATTTTTTTACATTTGTAAGATTTTTTTTTTTTGTGTTCTTCAGTGTAATAATGATTATATTCTATGCGAGTAAAATTGATACATAAGCTTTAGGGTTTCGTGAGATTTGATTAGTTGAACCTCTTTAGGTAGTTCTGGTGTGTTTTACTACTCGGGACAGTTTCTATAAGTGTACAGCTATATAATCTTCTGAACAACAGACAGAGGAAATGATAATATGATGATACCTAGAGGCTAGAATCTTTAAAAGGGAACAATTATTTTGTGGTCATTTGGTACAAAGAAAACGTGAACAATAATAGAGTTATTACAACGCATCTCTGATGATGCTCTCGATTATTGGAGACAGCCTTTGTAGTGTAGCCATTATGTTAGAGGCTGTTATATGCCCCTTCCTGTCTATGAGAAACACTAAAGCTGGTTTTGCATTTTTTTGTTTCCTATTTTTGGCTCGTTGATTATCTTTTTTGTGTGGATTGTGATCATCATCAACGTGTTTTAACGTCATACGATCGTATATAAGATAGATTGTCAGGACCAATACGGCCATTTGGATTTTAGGTTGAAAAAGCCTAATCACTTTGTACATCATAATGAGTTGAACACATCTCGAGCCTCCTAACAAATTTGTAATAGAAAAACAGTTGATTTAGACAGAATAAGGAATTTTCTCAAAAGAATGTTCCTTCAAGTAACTGGAATATACCGATCAAGCTAGCCATTTAGTGTCGTCTATTGTTTCCATTTCCAATATATAGTCCAAAGGAAAAACAGATGACCAGCACGTGAAATAAACAGAAAAAGGTTTATAAGAACTAATTACACAACTATGACTCTGCAAAAAAACGGAATCCAAAATACCTTGCCAAATCCGATCAAATAAGTAGTACTAATTCTAGCCAAAATTGGTTAAATATCGGAATGGGTTCAAAATTTGGGTATCTAAAAAATCAAACCCGATCCGAACCAAAATATTTTGGATACCCGAATAGATCCGAATCGTTTTTATATATTTCAATATATTAGTTATTTTTAGATGTAATATCGAAAAGCATCAAAATAATGTATAAGATATTTTGATATTATCCAAATATATTTGAAAATATATACGAAATAGTCAAAAGTAAATAATCTAAAATAGTTAAACAATACTCAAAACACCATCAATGTTAAAATTTTTTTATTGATTCACCATCCAAATATTCAAGTCAAACCAAATCCCTTATATATTAAAGGAGAAACATTTAAAAAATTGTAACCTCAATTTTGTAATAATTAAAAAAGACCCCATGCTTAGGTGTCACTCAATTAGGTAGTCAATTACATTCAATTGAAAAATAAGTAGGTCCACATTCGATTTTTATATGTCGCTAGATACATTCGTTGGTCAAATTATATGATATAATGATATGATATGATATTTATGATAGAAACATTTATGATTGTTTTCCTAGATATAATTACTATTTTATTTTCTTTCCATAAATAAAACCTATGGAATTACCATAAATGACTAATATATATATATATATGACACTTAATAATTGTTCCCCTAGATAAAATTACTATTTTATTTTTTTTCCAAAAATAAAACCTACGAAATTACCATAAATGACTAATATATATATATATATATATATATATATATATATATATATATATATATATGTATATATATATATATATATATATATGTATATATATATATATATATATATGACACTTAATGATTCTAATAATAAATATTTGATAACAGTTTATATATCCTCCATCATTTTTCTTTAATTTTATATTATTAAAATAAATTAAACAATCAAATTAGCTATAAAATTAAACTTTAGATTTTTTCGTATAGGTTATATTTTGAATTTAAAAAAACAAGAATAAATAACTAAACTATTAAAATTATTATGTTAAAAATTAATGATCAATAGTTTAACATTTTTATCATAAAAAGATATACATGATTTTAAAACCATATAAGTAAAAAGTATCATTCAATAATAAAACAAATATATATATATACAGATTAAACTATATACCATATAAGATTACATAAATATTTTAATTTCAAAATTTTCAATAAATTCTCAAGAACATTTATAAATTATAAACTTATTAAATTTTTCACATTGAAATTTTTTGTTATCAATGATTTAAACATCTTAGTTCTTTTTTTAATTTTATATTTTTAAAAGATATTAACAATCGATAATATGGTTATTTTTGGTATATACCATACAAACCGAATGGATGTGATTTTATAAAAACCATAGGATTTGGATATGGTTTGATTTATAACCGATTAAACTGAAACATGTAAATATGTATATATTTATAACAACGCATGAATACCTATTTGTTACATGAGTTGAACTATATAATTATAATTTGTAAATAGCTAACAATTTATTACAACTGAGACTTCTTATTTTGATCTTTTGCTTTTTTAACAGTAACTAAATTGAAGTAAAGATTATAAATTTGATGGACAACAATTAGTTGAAATTCTTTATAACTTTTTTTTTATCTTTAAACAAACAGAGTTGTGTTCAATCGAAGACATATTGGTTTGATGAACACTAAATATGGAAGAATATAAAAACTTTTCTTTCATGCTTCTGTTTTGTTTTTTATTTCTATTTTCAAAATTTAGTGTTTTGAGATTAATTCTAGATTTGATCATTTTATTAGATGATATAAGCCTTTTTTGTTTTTTATTCTTTTATTTAAATATATAATATTTTTTAATAAATGACTATGTGACAATATGACTCTAAATATGATCATATTATATATTTGTATAATATATAATATGATCTCAAACTAAATAATTATGTTTTTTGGTATAAAATTGAATAAACTGAAAACCGATGGTATATAAATCAAATCAAACTGAATTACATATAGATTTAGAATAGTAGTTATATTTTAATGATCGAAATACCGAAAAATCGAGCCGAACTGAAACCCGATATCCAGATTGAACACCTCTAATCCGAATGAAACCAAACTATTGTTTTATTTTTCAAAACATAATAAAAATAATAGCTTCATTCCGCGCAAGGCGCGGGTCTTATCCTAGTTTAAAGTATATATGGATTTTAAAATTTTAAAAACAAGGTAAATGGGTTATCCAAACCTGAACCAAACCTGCAAATATCCAAACCGAACCTGAACCGAAATTTATAAATATTCGAATGGGGCTGAATCCCTTAACTCCGAAAACCTGAAACCCGAATAGATCCAAACCGAATCCAAATGGATACCCGAACGCCCACCCCTATACACAACCCTACAATATGGTAAATGGCCTCCAACCACGTAAAACTGCAAGTGCTAATAAAATGGTCGATTGTGAGTGCATCCTGATGAAACATTTGTATATTGTTGACGCAGTTGGAAAATCCTTAGGAAAGGCAAGCACTAATTCTAGATGAAATCAAGTTCATAAGCGATGAACTTGATGATAGAATTCTGGAATCCACCAGAAAAGAGATCTGTAATCCACCAGAAAAAGATAAAACTATGGAATCCACCAGAGAGGGGTCTGGAATCCACCAGGGAAAAAAAGAAAAATCTCTAAATTTTGATTAAGAATAATAATGATTATCAAACAGAAAACCTTAGGCTTCTTATATAGAGATAGCCTAAAATATAGAATAGGAAAAAAAACTAAATAAAAAGGAAAACTTCTAGAAAACAAATAAAAAGGAAAACTTCTAAAAAACAGTAGGTTAGGTTCATACATCAATTTCCTCCACCTCCAAAGAACTCGACCCCGAGTTCTCTTCTTGATAAGGAACACCATCAGCATGATACTCATAGATTTCAGGCACATTGAAAGTATTAGAAGTGCCACCACATAAGCTTATCATTTAACTTTTGCAAAATCTTGAATGGTCCATGTTTATGAAGCTTAATGATGAGAATCTTGGCCAAATAAATGTAGATTGGGTTCTCCTTGTATCTGGAAGGTTTGAGGGGGTAAGTGAGCTTCTTGGGAATCTACTTTATGGTCTGTAAGGTGCTGATGTCGTGCATAGACTGAAGGAAAAAGAGCTGTTGGAGTTTTAATGCTTGAAACTCCAAATAAGGCAAGTTTAAGTAAATGAAGATTCGTCTGATCCTCTGAGTGCTGGTGCAGCTAAGGACGTCATAGATGTCTTCTGGATGGTTAAGATGATATCCTGGTTTCCACAGAAAGATTTGGTTCGAGCCAAATTGGAGTGGTTGGCAACTTTCCATAAACAATGTCGGTTTGACCGGTTTAAGAAAATTGATTGTATCTTGGTATTTTCTGAACCAAATCTCTTGACTCGGGATTCTTGTAAAGATAAAAACCCTTCTTTAACCCAATGGTTGATTCTTTAGGAGGCCGCTTCATGGGACTGAAATCCACTTCAAAGGGCTGATACTCACAACTGGATGTGCTGGGGAACCTCCAGCTTGTAAAATTCATATCTTTCTGGTCTGGATATATTTTGATATGCTTCCTATTGTTCTGGACACCATAATGAGTGTATAATTCATTAAAATTGGTTTCATGTTGAACGTCCTTCTGGTTGTGGAGATATTTTCCTTGGACTGAACCTAGGTTGCTGGTACCCTCTAGATGGCCGGCTTGGAAGGTTTGGTGAGACTCTGGTTGAACCATGGATTTCGTGACCACAACAGCTGGTGCTTTGTTATGTTGTGTAGTATTATAGCTACTAGATCCTTTGTTTCTTGGATTGGAGTCTTTATTGACTACATTCTTTTCTTTCTCACTCGTTGGTTCAAGACTGATTTGAGCCGCGTTTCTTCTAAATGTTGAGAACCCTCGTGATGACTTCTCGGCTTTTAACGCTAGACTGGAAGCTTCATGCACGGTCCATACGGTTTGAAAGCTCATCTTTCCCTGAAGAGAACCCTTTAAACCGCTGATGTACCTAGTGACCTTCTGATTCTCCGTCTCGCCTTACTCACTGCGTTCAGAGAAACGCAAGAATTCAGTTGTGTATTCAGTCACAGTTCTGTTCCCTTGAACACAATCGAGATACATCTTGTAGAGAATCTGTTTGTAATCTTCCGATAAGAATCGCTCCAGCATTAATTGCTTCATTCGGCACCAAATCCTAATTGGTCCTCTCTTTTGTCTTTGCCTTTGGACAATGAGTTTATCCCACCATACTGCAGCAGTCTTCTTCAATCTGACGGCTACCATCTTAAATTTTTTACTCTCGGGAACGCCCATGACATAAAGAAAATTGATCAACATCGATTTTCCACTTAAGAAACTCCTCCTCTCCCTTAGTTCCATAGAACAATGGAATATCGGCATTTACCCGATAATCATGACACTTTTGTTGGTTCTCTTTATCTAGTTTTTCTTCTAATTCTTTATCTAGTTTTTCTTCTAATTCTTTATCTGAACTAGAGTTACCAACAACAACATCAGGATTGTTTCTACCTTGTTGACCCTAAATTGGTCTTCTTTCTCCACCTCTTTGACCGACGTTATTAACTTGATTGGGAAAAGCCGCAACTTGATTTTTTAACGCAGTTACCAGATTTGTCAATTGAGCAGTTACAACACTGAGGTTTGTGGGTGCCTCCCTTAAACCTTCTGCGAAACCTTTGAAATCAGCTTTGGTTACCAGATTTGTCAATTGAGCAGTTACAACAGTGAGGTTTGTGGTTGCCTCCCTTAAACCTTCTGCGAAACCCTTGAAAAATCGGCTTTGGTTGCTGTTTGATAACCCATGACATCAAGCTTCAAAAAGAGAAGAAAGCCTTGCTCTGATACCACTTGATGCAGTTAGAAAATCCTTAGGAAAGGCAAGCACTAATCCTAGATGAAATCAAGTTCACAAGCGATGAACTTGATGATAGAATTCTGGAATCCACCAGAAAAGAGATCTGGAATCCACCAGAAAAAAATAAAATTCTGGAATCCACCAGAGAGGGCTTTGGAATCCACCAGGAAAAAGAGAAAAATCTCTAAACTTTGATTAAGAATAATAATGATAATCAATACAGAGTACCTAAGATTTCTTATATAGAGATAGTCTAAAACATAGAATAGGAAAAAATCTAAATAAAAAGGAAAACTTCTAGAAAACAATAAAAAGGAAAACTTCTAGAAAATGATAGATTAGTTACATCAGTTGTCCTCCAAATTTTAAAGAGCTAATATACATAGATCGCATTGTCTTCAAATTTTTAAAATTAACCTAAAATGTTTTTGTGGTTCCTTTAAGTTCAGATCCTGGCTATCAAGAGCAATGTTCATTAGCTTTCTCAAACTCTCTTCGATTACCTTAGCTTATTTCAAATATGTCTCAGGCCACTTGATCTTTGCTATAGTTAAGCAAATTTACAATATAAACCCATAACGCAAGCCATTGGAGTGGTTTTTTCAGGGCCTTAATTACCGTTATTGAGGACCCAAGTCACCCAACAAATGTGACGTTCTATTGATTCACATACCTCTCATGCTTTGGAAGTGGGCTTAAAGCTGTCAGCCGAATTAGGCGTAAACCCATACTCTTTTGCCTCCGCTAAACCAACACTAAGTTGAATTTCCTAAACCGAGCACAACTCATGTGTCATAATTCAACGTTCCAAAATGTCCTGACTAATAAAGATGTCATAGTAGCATCTATGATTATATATGTTTACACAATCACACATCGGATTTACCCTGTCTGGAAAACGAATACAGTTTTTTGACATTGTCTACAATATCCAAGTTTGTCTTTGTTCCGAGAGAGTATTTTGCGCTAAATTGTCTCTTCAACTTATTCGGTTGAATTGATACTACATAGTAAAAATATTCAGTTGGTTGACGAAAAAATTATTTAAAAATGTTAAACAAAAAGAAAATGAGAACAAATGTGATGATGCTAATTTTTTAGAACAAAGGTAACAAGAGAATCTTAACTTAAAGAAAAACGTTTATGGAGACAAATGAACCTAACTAAGATATCATCATGGAGGTTAAGTTAGTTGATAGGTACTTTATCAAAGAAAAAGCAAATAAATGTATGTCCTATATAACTTCGCTTTGTTCTTAAGCAACACCGTCGTACGTTGCTCATATTTTGTAATAGAAATTACAACAATATGAAGTTCGAATCACACACTATTAATAAAGGTTATTCTATTCTTGTTTTTTTGCTTAAACTTTGGTCTGTTCTATTCTTGTTACTGAAATAAAAAATATTATTCGTTGCGATGCAAGTACGTGGTTAAGATGACCAAATAAATAAAATCGTGATCGTGGTTAAATAAGTTGTGACTTGAATACTAAGTTGTATCGCTCGAAAAGCTTGTGCCAAATGGTTGTTATAGGAGCAATCAACAAATCTGATCTGATTATACGACAAACTGATAAACAAACATAATCATATCCACATGTGAATAAAATATATTGATACAGAACATAAATTAAAAAATGGTCATATTTCGATACAGCATCCATAAATGGTAAAACTTGACTGAGGTATAGAAATAATATATGTATAAGAATCCAATGAAATGTTAAGAAAAAGGTGAAAACATAATCAAATAGGATTCGAATTTTTCGTGACAAAACTTGGGATATAATCTTTGGCAAAAAAGGTGTTTGCGTAAAGCCTAATAAGTATGAGTGAGACTCTGAGAGACATCGATGCATGTAAAGGGGAAACACAAATAGCAATGGTCATTTTGGTCCAGTCCCTTAACACTAATTAGATTAAGGATTTTTATTTAAATGGTTTTTTTAAGAAACTTTTTTATTTATATAAATGGTTGATTACACTGATGAATGTTTCTGTTTCTTTTTCTTACTAGAACTTCAAAAAAAGCTAGCATGAGCGATAGAAAATATATTAGTGCGATGTTCGGTTCTCCTCCCTTATATCAAGTGTGGTCTCAATTACCTTTTTGGCGATTACAATGTAGAGTTATTAACATAAATAGGCAGTTTATGTGTTTTTATTACACTCTAGCGCACATTGTGCTACACAGACATTTTTCTGTGGTTGAATACCAAATTATCCTCCAAAAAGTAAAACTAGAGATGGGCATTTAAGTAAAATAACATTATATGCTAGTTGGTCTGGTTAGAGATTTGTTTTTAGTTTTATGATTTTTCTTTTTGAATTTCTTTTATTTTATGTGGTGGATCCGAAAGAAACATTAAAGTAAGTTTATTTTGACTTTTTCTTTTCTTTAACGGATCCTCTCACCGAGAATTTTAATTTTGACGATAGATTTGTTGGCTAAGGGGATGACTATGAGATAAAAAATGATCAGGGAAGAAGAAAGCCGATCGAATGTGAGTTCTTGATAATCATTTTTCATGTTTTAGGTTTAGGTCAGTTGTACCGAATTTGAGATATATATGCTTGATGAAAGCTTGATGAACAACAATGGCCACTTTTGATTTTATTTTACATCTGATCCTCGATTTTTAATATATTTATTTCTGTCCCAAAAGTTTTTGAGTTGCAAATATATCAGTTTCAAATTGATTCTTCACTTTTTAATTGTACATACCAGACCTTCCATGATTACACGAGTCCTTAAATTTCTAATTTTTTCTGTTCAACTTTTAACACATGTACACCACCAACTTTTATGTACACATGTACACTAACGAATGTACACAACTATACAACATGCTGAACATCTAACATATATCTTTATTTATGTACAATGTGATTGTGTACACTCTATATCATGTGGACGTGTACATAGAAGGTGATTGGAAATATGTGGTGTCATTGTATACATATATATGGATCGAATGTTGATTACTCAAAATATCAAAATAAATATGTACATATGTACTAAAATCATGTCTCACTAATTATTCCAAACCCATAATTCGAGCATATCAATTTTAAAAACTATCTGTTGTGTACACTATATCATGTACATAAAATATTTCATTATCCACATGTACAATGGTTCATATGTACATTGATTAACTTGTACAATAATATACGAATATCAGATAATTTCATTATTTTTATTTAGATAAAAATTAAACATGTAAGCCTTCCAATCTAGAGTAGTACCAATCTACAAAAAAATATGTACACCGATTTATTTGTACATTGTTCAAGTTATGATAATGATTTTAATAATTTTTAGTTAGTTGCTCAAAAAAGAAAGACAAATCACATGTGTACATTTAGGAATTTTTTAAATTATCACCTAAAATAAAATTGAAAATTTGGTACTTTATTTAGACCATTTATACTAGTCATCCATAATATACTGTCTCCAAAATCATTGAACTTCTTTTGAGATTTTGGGTTTACTTCAATGACATTTTCAAGTAAAACATCTGAGGTATAAGCGAAAATAAAACAAAATAGCAAGAACCAATGTTTCAAAATCTGAATATTTGTTTGGTTTGGATTGTACATTAAAGTTTAGGACAAATTCGTGTATAAATTTAAACCAAAAAGAAGTTTAAAACAAATTAGAGAATAAATAAGAATTAAAGGACTAGATGTGCAAATAATCAAAAGTTCACCATTGTTGTACTAGTGAAGCTTTCTCTTCAATATGCGACTAAAGCAAAGGCGAATCTGGTGGCCAAAACTCCAAGCCCGAGCTTGTTAACCACAGCGGTAGAGTTATATTAGAACATAATTTGTGGTTTGAGGTTACTGACAACGGAACTCTCGTTGAAGAAGGAATGAGGGTTGTTCAGAGGTGAAAATAGAAGAGATTAAGGTTACACTTTTCAATTGTGGAAAATGAATGTTTCTGAAGTATAAATCAAAAGAATTTATTTGCAAATAAACATCAGAGATATAAAAAAATAAAATATAAGAAAGAAAAAAGTGAGTTCTTTTTAGATTCAGTTATTGTAAAATAAAAAAATAAGATATAAAGTGAAATTGGTTATACTCATGATTCAACTAGTGCGTAATTGATTTAATTAGGAATCATGGAAGAAGTAAGAGAAAAATGTCATAGTAGAACAAACTGCCCTATAGTATTAATAAAAACATAAAACTGTCACTCAGTGTAATTTTTTCTACAATGTATCCTTCTCCAACTTATATTGACTCATGATTTATAGCCCCACCTCGTATAAGATGATGTCCCAGTTGTTATCAGAAAATTTCGAGTAGGCTTCATTCTTTAGTCTTACATACTATTGACTGTATGCTCTTCACAGATAGTGCAAGCAAAATTAAACAAAAATTAAACAAAAAAGTGTGAAAATATATAGCATAATTTTTAATCATGATTTCTTTTGCTCATCCATATATTTAGCTAAGACTGCCCGATCCTTTTATCGAGATCTCATGTATGTTGGTTGTTCTATTCCGGTCTGGTTCCCCAGACCACTTCAAGCTTGAGTAATAGATCAGCCTTTCGTTGTCAAAAAAAAAAATATATATATATATACTTGGTGGAGCATGTATAATTTTCCACTGAGACTTGTATTTATTGATATACAAACAGGTTGCACGATTCAGTTATACTTCACTATTAAAATTTTGATAATGATTTTTGTGTGTTGCTTGAATGTTGCTCAATTAGCAATCTACACGTACTTATGTTTTACGCCTAACTATTTAGTGAGCTTCTTTATGAATATTCACATTGGCCGATCATATCATCCGGTATAATAATAGCCATTGTTAAGCAAGACTGTCATTGAGTGTTCAAAAAAAAAAGCAAGACTACCATTGTGTATTTAATACATTTTGAAAATTATCGTTCAAAAGCTCCTACAGAAAACTTTATTCCAATGAATATATATGCCTATATATATTGTTTGAGTGTAAATTTTGCCAAAAAAAATGTCAAACCCCAAGAAAATACAGTATGATAGTACAAATGGGTCACACACAAAAATCACCGATATTGAGGTTCTTGAAAATTGATTAAAACATTTTAGTTTAGAATATCTCCGATGGTATCCTAATTTTCTTTTTAAACATCAAATATAGAATAAAAATCACTTTAACGGTACACTATCATACTGTATTTTCTTGGGGTTTGACATTATTTGGTGCAACATACACTATCATATGTTGCACCAAATATGAGGGAAGAACAATAATATGTCAAATATACAATAATGCTATTCATTTACTCTATTTTTAGATTGAAATTATTTACAAAATGACATCTACTATTATTAATTTTTATATCGACATCGTTTGTTTTATAATTATGTGTTGTAATAAAAGTTAATTTTGAAATAATCATTTAATTTTATAAATAGTGTAATTGTGGTTGTATATTATTATCAAATAAAACGAATAGGTAAATTTTAATATTTTAAAAAATTTAAGGATTGTATAATAAATTAAGAAATAAATAGAAAAAATAGTTTTGGAATATTCTCTTTTAAGAATAGGAGGTAGAGATAATAGAAAAATATTTTTATCTATTTTAGAGCACTCTATTTTTATTGTGAAAGTTAGAGGTAACTATTGGAGATGTCTTATAACCAACGATAATAGCATGCAATAAATACAACATGGATAGTAGAGGAAACTACACAATTTGGTAGTAGAGGAACCTACACATTTTTTTTTGTTCAAAGGAACCTACACATTTTTAGTGTGGAAACTACACCATTTTAAAGTAACTTTAGCACTGTATTTTTATATTCTCCAATCATAACACCAAATCAAATTTTACAGGAAAACTGTATTTTTGATTTTTTGATATTATTAATTTTTGTTATTATTTAATAAATATAATAAATAAATATTACTATGTAATATTTGGACATATAATAACATTGTAATTATAAATTAAAATAATTTATTCAATATGTGTATTAGATTTATTTTATATTTTATATGCAATTATTTTGTTATTGATATTTATTAACTAATATTTTATTAATAAAAATAAGGTGAATAGTGTTCAGCGTTGTAAATAGTAATCAGTGCCATGCCTCCGTAGAGAAAAAAGAATCATTCGTTTCGGGCAGAAATTTTTTAATAAAAATTAAAGCCATCATTCATTATTAACAAAATACAAAATATAATTATAAAATTAAAGAACTTTGAGAATTAGACTTTAAAACATGAAACTAAAGTGAATATATAGTTTCCTATGTAACAAGAATATAGATAGTTGTTAATTATAAAAGAATTAGAGTAATTAGATTGGTTGGTGGTTATTGTTTTAAATGCATTTTTAATATTTTTAAAATGTAAAATGGATTACATTTTTTATCATGGCCTAAAAACATTGAGTTAGTTAATTACTTAATTTATCTAAAATAAATTTAATAATTAATATTAATTTGAAAATAAATAGCTATATATTGTTATATTTTTAAAAAAAATTATATATTTATTTTCTTTTAAAATTTGCGTTATTGTTTTGCTTTAATAATTTTTTATCATTGGTTTCAAGTAACAATAATTTTTTTTTTTTGATCAAACAATAAATGTTTTTTTTTGTGAAATAAGTAACAATAAATGTTCTCACGGCTCAGATGATAATACACCAAATTTGATGTGCTGTTGTATTTCTGCAGTGAAATGATGTGATATATAATTGGATTGAATAGATTTTGGTGTTAAAATTACATTAAATGATGTATTAAATGATGTTTTGCAAATTAGGTTAGAGATCGACTCATACTCACACGACACTATAGGGCACACAGATCGTTCTAAAATCGCTGGCAGACTTCATTGCCAATGTGAAAAACTGAATATAGTACCCAACGGACAATCAACAACTTATCTAGTCAACATACTCATACGGTTGAATATTTTTGACTTTTCTTGTTTATAAAAGTAATTAAAGAAGAAACACAGAAACATGTGGATGTAGTAATTTATAATTATAATTTAATTTGAATTTGTTAAACCTTTTGTAATGAAGCTTGACTGATGTTATAACACGGCAAATTTAAATTCTTAAATCATTTTGGTGTGACTTTTTCAATCAAAAAACATTGTTGTGTGCGAGATGACTAGGATATAGTTGAGCATTTTAGACCAATATTACATTTACACTCAAAAATTGTTTTGTTTTTTGGGTTTTAAATGCTGAAACGAAATAAATGTAAAGACGTGAATTTGTTGGGAGAGAGGAGTGGTAGATACTTAATTCACATGCAAGTGCATTTGTATTCTCATGATAAAGGCTTCTTAAGCTTCTACCCTTGTGCATGTGTATTTTTAATGGTACAATAATGTCATTTAGTGTGACGTGGCATATATGAGAAATTTGTAGTGACGTAGCAAATATAGAAGATTTGGTTGGTGCATAGATATGCATTGTCATCGCCATAAATTAACGCTCTTGACAACATGTCAACGCCCCTAACTGTTTACCTCTTTTCAGATTATCTCTTTTAACGAGTTTGGATCGCGTTCAGATCTTACGGTAATACTAAATTTCGGGTCGGATTTGAGTTAGATCTTCCCGGATCCAGATAGATTTAGTTCTGATATTTGAAAATTAAAAAAAATTAAATTATCAATATATCTGAAATGGGTTCAAATATTTGTATCTTAGGTTTATATATTTAAAAATCGGTAAAGATTCAAAATATCTGAATTTCATAAAAATTTAGTTAAAATTTATTGTATTTATCTAAAATTTTGTAAAATAACTAAAATAATCTATTAATAATTGAACTGAACATTTGTAAACTTTAAATTTGACATTTAAAATTTTATTTTATTTGAAAATGTTACAAAATAATAATAAATATTACAAATAAAAAGTCATCACAACTAAAATAAAATATATAAAATAAAACACACACAAAATTATAATCTTGGATATCCATGTTTTTATGTCAGATAGCAATCAGTACTTATCAGGTTGGATTTTTTTGGATCAATTTTTTTTTTGATCTGAATCTATTGAGATCGATTTTTTTCGTTCTGTTTTTTTTTTTGTAGAGAACTTTTAAATTTAACAAAGTACTTGTAAATTTTAAATTTAATAAAGTACTTGTAAATTTTTCGATTATGGTTTGGCGCTTTTGGGTCAGATATTTTCAGATCGGTTATGGTCGGATTTTCGGATCCAACTATCCAACGAACATGCTCATTCATCTATTATATTAAAAGGGAAATCATGACTCACTTCATGTGTGATATTTTAGTTTGGACCATCTTTAGAATTTTATAAAATTTTACATAACATTATAATATCTTTTCATATCTTTAATTTTTTTGTTTGAAATACAAATAAATAGTTTTAAGAAAATTCTAACAAAATCTTTTAGAGTCTTTTTCAAGATATAGTTTCAAAAATTATTTGATTAAAATCTTAATATCATAAAATATAATTAAAATTTTAATTCATTTTAATTTATAAACAAAAAATTGAAATTAATTTTTTACATAGATTTAAAATTTAGAAATAAAACAAAATATATAAATAGTAATCTTACATAATAATTAAATTATTACAAAAATACAAATTTATAAATTTTATATTAATAATATTATAAGTTACATAAATATGATTATAAATTGGATAGCATAAATAATCAAATTATATTTATTTATTGATAAATTTTATTATATATTTTCAAATATTTTCATATTAAAATACCCGCACGGTTGTGCGGGTCGAAATCTAGTTCCTAACATTAACACGAAATTGTCACGTATGATAATATTAGGTTGCATTTTCGATGATGGTGACGCGCCAATACATAAAGATTAAATGATGTTTATTAAAAAAGATAGTTTGTTAGTGTGCATGTTCTTTATTCAAAATGAAGAAACAGTGAAAGTTCATTTAGCTAAACTACGGAAGCTAATCACTAAAAGTTTAGGGCTGTAATTTATTTATGAAATGAACTCGAATTTCGAAAGGCAAAACTAAATGATGCTCCGTTGAATGCGGGCAATGTGGTGTTTTCACATTGAACTCGAAGTTCACATGTTTTTTCTTTCTCTTGAACTCGATTTGATAAAAGTAAAATTGTGTTTCACACTTTCTTTGCAAATGAATTTTTTTGGCGGCAATGGTAAAAGAGTAGTAAAGAGATATATAAATATATATTACGTTATATATTTGTGACCGATTATACTAATGACAGTTAAGCCTATTATAATTTTTCCACTGAGTGAATTTTTTATTTTCCCGATCATAAGTATGAAAGGCCTCACAAAAGTAAACTCGATACTCATTATTTTGCCGAAACAATGAGATACTAGGTGATTTTCCCGTGCTCATGCACGGGCATGTATATTTATAAAATAAATATACAATAATAACTGATTGATATTTACTTTATTTTTTAAATTAATTTATAGTTTGTATGTCTAATTTATATTATAATATTATATTACTTTAATTATATATATAATTTTAGATATGTTATATTTAGTCTATTTTATTGTTTTTACGGTCGATTTAGTTATCATTTAGATATATTGGATTCTATATATTTGTCTGAATTCAAAAATTATCTTTTATATTTTTAAATATTAAAATTTTGTTAATTGTCTTATTTGCATTTATGCTGGTTGTTATCTTAGAAATATAAGTATATTTAGTAAGATTATATATAACTTAAGATTTTTTTGTGCTTAGAAGGAAAAAAAATAAAAACTAAAGTTTCTGATTCTAAAATTACATACATAAGTAACTAATGAATTTTTAGAAGATTTTGAACACATATCAATATTTAGAATAGTTTTAAAATATTTTATAAATTCTAAATAAATTTATGCTTTAGATTGTTTGGATGGTAAACTGAAATTTATTTTAAATAATTTTAAAAATAAGGATTCTGATTTGCTTAAGTATTTGACTATGGTTATATTAAGTTTCACAAACATAAAAACAAAATATTAAAAATCAAAAGATTATTAAGAAAACAAATAATTTTAACTATTAAAATATAATACATCTACCTCGTTAAATTATATAGTGTTATGGTATTTTAAAATAATTGTAGTTATTTTATGTTTTTATGTTTGTGAAACTTAATATAACCATAATCAAAATACTTAAGTAAATCAGAATCTTTATTCTTAGAACAGATAATTTTAACTATTAAAATATAAATATATATCTACCTCGTTAAATTATATAGTGTTATGATATTTTAAAATAATTGTAGTTACTTGATCAAAAGATGTTTATCATTAAATTTATTTTTAGTTTTATTTTNAAAATATAAATATATATCTACCTCGTTAAATTATATAGTGTTATGATATTTTAAAATAATTGTAGTTACTTGATCAAAAGATGTTTATCATTAAATTTATTTTTAGTTTTATTTTTAGTATCTCTTAAAATAGTCAGTAAAAAGTGATTGTTTTTGAGAAATTATACTATATAAGTAAAATAGAATTTATATTTTTACTATAATTGTAAGATATTATAGTCAAATAAATATACTAAAAAAATAATTTCAATAATACTAATTATAAAAAAATGTCAGTTAAACATATATCAGTTTATGTTAGTTGATTATTTTATGTAATCATCTAACAAAATAGATAGATATATACAAAATAATTATTTTGAAAATAGATATATTTTATTGTTTAAAATTATTTTTTAAGGAAAAAATATTTCTTTTTCTAATAGAAATATTTTTTTGTGTGAAATTTATTTTATGAAATCTCATTATATACATATATTTTTTTTTATCTAAGAAGATACAGATATAAAGTATTTTATTACTTCAAAGGTATATTTTATGTTATTTAAATTAATTATTACTATTTTGTGAACTTTCCTTTTTTTATTAAACCATATTATATATACTTATATTTTCGTTTTTAAATAGTTTTGTAAATTTTATAAATGTTTCCTTTTTATTTTATATTGTTATTTGGAAATTTTTAAAAAGGAAATAATATTTAATTGTATTTTTAATTCATTAGGGGTATCATAGTAATCAACCAGCGTAAAAGTTAACGTGAGCGCGACACCTAAGAAAGTGACTTCTCAAATAATATTATAGAGATACTAATATTTTTGAGTACCATTACTATCTATATTAAATAGATTTTAATATATGTATAAAATTTGACAAAACGGTTACAAACCTACCTCCACCTTACATAGAAATCGTTATCGAATTTTTAAAGTTTAGTTTTGCCAAAATAAATAAAAAATAGCCAATAATAGTTCTCAATCTCTCTCTTTAACTCTTACTTTGGTGTTTCCCTCCCTCCATAAATACCGAACTTCACTCCTTCTTGCTCCTCAGTCCTCACTATCAATTAACAAAACCTAACTCTTCTTTAACAAGAGCGCATTTGTTCTTTCTTCAGCTTCTTCTTTACTCTTAGAGTAATTTCAAACCCCTTCTCTAATAATAACACAAACAAAAATGGTTACTATTAAACTAGCAATTCTGTTTACTACTTATGTCCTCTTTAGCCTCGCCGACGCAAGAATCCCCGGCGTATACTCCGGTGGCGCGTGGCAAAACGCACACGCTACTTTCTATGGCGGCAGTGACGCCTCAGGAACAATGGGTCAGTCCACAAAAAAAAAAAACATAGCATAAAAACAGAGTAAATGCACCAAAAGAAATGTTCATTTTTAACAAAATGGTTTTTCATCTTTTTGATTTTTATAGGAGGAGCTTGTGGTTACGGTAACCTTTACAGCCAAGGCTATGGAACCAACACGGCTGCTTTGAGCACGGCGCTTTTTAACAACGGTATGAGTTGTGGAGCCTGCTTTGAGCTAAAATGCGCCAACGATCCACAATGGTGCCATTCAGGAAGCCCATCGATTCTTATTACCGCAACCAACTTCTGCCCACCAAACTTTGCTCAGGCCAGCGATAACGGTGGATGGTGCAACCCGCCACGTGAACACTTCGATTTAGCCATGCCTGTATTCCTCAAGATTGCTCAATACCGTGCTGGCATTGTCCCTGTCTCATACCGCAGGTAAAAATTCTTGTATTAAAAGAACATAATTAACAACATAGAACCATATCAAATATTTAACCTAATAGTTTAGCATATATTAGTTAAAGACCTCTTTAAAATTAATTTAAACTCAATTTAATTAGAAATAATCTTCTTTTTTTTTTTGAGAAAGGTCTTACTCTTTTTTTTTTTTGTTCAAATGAGAAAGGTCTTACTAAAAATAATCTTTTGTTGTGTTTTATTATAATTTTTTTTTGTTTGAGAACATTTACTAAACGATTGAAATTTTAGTTTAATTAGGTGTTCTCTAATACACAAACTACTCCGTACATTCATTGCAAGTAAGTAAAAGAGTGTGAATTGTTGGTCTTCTTTTGTAGGGTGCCCTGCAGAAAGAGAGGAGGGATAAGGTTCACAATCAACGGTCACCGATACTTCAACTTGGTGCTGATCACTAACGTTGCGGGAGCAGGAGACATCGTGAGGACGAGCGTGAAAGGTTCACGAACTGGCTGGATGAGTCTGAGCAGGAACTGGGGTCAGAACTGGCAATCTAACGCTGTTTTGGTTGGTCAGTCACTTTCTTTCCGTGTCACCGGCAGTGACCGTAGAACCTCTACTTCATGGAACATTGTTCCTTCTAACTGGCAGTTTGGTCAAACCTTTGTCGGGAAGAATTTCAGGGTCTAAAGCGAGTTTCGAGAAACTAAACATTGAAGTGGTCGAGACAAAAGAAAACTCTCCGTTAATTGAGGGGAGAATAGTATCTTTTACTTTAGTGTGTGTGTGTGTCTTTATGTTTTTGTTTTATTTTTGGAGTTTGGTGTTTTAATTGTGAGTTATATTTAGCTGAAGTGGCTGTGAGAAAATCTTGTATCAGCCCGCAGCTACTAAAGTATTTTACATTGGTTGGGTTGTAAGTTACAACTTGTAACGTGTACTCTAAACATGGTTATGGTGTGATGCTATATATTTACTACAGAAATTGGTGGTATTGTCCCTAAATACACTTCATATTTGCCTTCTACCCTTCCAAAATAGAAACTATTTCGTCTGACCATTATATCTCTATCTCATTCTCTCTCTCTTCTCTTCCCTATCTTCTAATCTCTTTATCTTTCACACATGACATATTTATGCTTTCATTTTTTCATCATAAATCTCTATTTTTTACTCTGATTCTTTTGACACTCATATTGCTAATGTTATTATCTCACACTAATTCTATTATTTCTAATTTCAAATCTTGAAATATACATTCTTTTATTTGGATAATATGTAAGTTAGCAGCTATTTCATTATTTACCCGTTATTATTATATTTTAATGAATTTGTAACCGATACATAGAGTATTAGCTGTTACAAATAGGATTACGGCTATTTGATAGATAATTGATTAGCGGTTAATATATGTATTTTTATGATAATAGTATTGTTAACATGCTAACCTGTTTGTTAGCGATTTATTTAACACATTAATAAATAGACGTAACCCGATAACAAAATTTGTAGCATGTTAAAATTTTGTCAATTTACTAACAATTTTTATATCATGTTAAAATTGATAAATATCTCTTAGTGTTCAGTTAACATAATGTGTATCCGTTAAATCTAGAGTTACATGTTTTCGATAAAGTAAGAGTGTATTTTCGTCCGCACAGTGTCAAAAGGTTACTTCTTTTTGGATTATCCACAACCATGGATATTTGGCCAATTTGGATCTTCGTTAAGTATATTACACCAATTGTCTCTATTTACTAATCTTGGTGTTTGTTTTTAACAAGCCATTGCAAAACAGTTACTCTAACACAGAAGTACAGTACCACTTTGACAATAAAGAGTGTCGCTAATGCACGTTAGTGTAAACTGAAAGTGATAGATTCTCAGGGTTCCCACTTAAATTTCGTGACGAGAAGCAAGAATAATTCAATGGCTTAGGTCTAAAACGCCTTTAATAAGTGGGAATTGCTTTTTTGACCCGTGAACTGAAAAGTGAATAATAAAAGTATTTTCCGGCAGCATTTGATGCGAACGTAGCACTGCACAAGTCCACAAGGTCCTCTACTTGATATTCATTATTTTCTTTTTGGTGATGTGAAACTGGATATGTCTTCTCCACTTACAAATTTGGCTAAAATTTATAGTTTGATTCCATTGTATGCTTTATCAATTTTATATGAAAATAAGTTTTTTGAAGTAAAAAGATAGTTGTTATAATTTTATACCTATGATTTTCAAACTAATTGAATTTTGAATAACCATTTATTTAAATTTATTGTAAATTTGTAAAATTAAACTTTATTAATTTAACCTAGAAATGAATATTTAACGTCGATTAAACACCTGATATGAATACCTAATTCGAAATATTACATAATTAGCTTCGATGTATTGTTACTCTAGCATATTTTACTAGGCAAAATCTATCTTTATTTATATTATTAAAACTGAATCTAATTCTACCTTTATTTACAAAGTTATTTACAATGGAATGACATTACTATATTAATTATTAACCTCATTCAAACATTTCCTTATCCGAAATACTATATATGCACTATTTTTTAATTACTTAAATGAAAGCTGCCCCTACATAAAACATTTCTTTTATATAATAACTAGAGTTAAGCCCGTGAGCAAACTAAAAATCAGAAAATTATATTTTAAATTAATTATATTTAACAAATTTATTACTGACTGAAAATAATTAATTTTCAATATTTGTTTTCGTTGTTCTTGTTAGAAAGTAAATGCTTGTAATTCTTCTAATTAATGTAATTATTATTATTTTTTTGTTATGTTTTAAATAAAATAAGAAAAATATTCCTCAATTATTTAAATCCAATACATAAATCATTTATTTTCTCTATTTTATACATTTATATTTATATTTTTAGTTATTTAAATTTGTTTGTTCTATAAATAGTTAATTTTTTCTCTAGTAGTTGATCCGTGATTTGCATGAATTTGTTTTCTATTAGATATTAATGTAATTTTTTTTTTTATTTTGAAATATTTTATTATCATTATATATGAATTATTTTATTTAATTACTATTTGTATCAGTTTCTATAATATATTTTAAATATGTATGTTTAGTAAATGAATTTTATCAATATAAGGTTTTATATTACCAATAGATTTTTTATAACAAAATTTTGAACTATTAAAAATTGAATGCAAATTTTAAAATTAAAATATTAGATTCTCAATATTTTTCAATGAAAATATCAAAATATAAGTATGTATTTTATATGGTAAGTAATTTAATTTAAATTATATACATAAATATTTATTAATATAAATATATTAAATAAGACGTGTTACTCATGTAATTTATAATTATTTGTATCTTATTATAATAAAAATTTAAATTATTGAGCACAAAAAAATTATTTGAAATATTTAACAATTTAGTAATTTATACCTGTTTTAAAAAAAAATCAAAATACAATATGTACGAAAAATATAATTTTTCATTATATAAATAATGTAATTGTATAAATTATTTTAATAAAAAATATTTAAACAAATATGGTAGAGGGTATAAAAATTGGTAGCAAATATTTATTACGGAAATTATTAATTTTCATATATCTTTTAATCACATTAGGTAATTTCATAGCTTTTATTTAAGGAAAGAAAGAATAATAAAATTTTAATATTAACTAGATTTTGACCGCGCGGAAATTTTTTATGATTAAAAATTTATATAATTGGATTTTGTCATAATTTAAATAATATTTTGATATAAAATCAGTTCACCAAAATTTGTGGTGATGATTGTTTTTCATTAGTTTTTAGTTTCAGTTTTTTATTTTTAGATTTTGGATTTTGGTTTTTAGTTTTTAAGTTTCTACTTTTCATTTTTCATTTTTTGGTTTGGGTTTTTAATTTTTAAACCCGCTGAGTTAGTTTGAACAAATATTACCAACAAACAAATCTCAAATAATCAAACATCTAATTTAAAACTGAAAAGATGAAAACAATTTTTTTTTAAAAAATTGAAATAGTTTATTTTATAAATAAAAAAAGCAAAAAAATATAATATGTGTTTTCAGCTTTTGGTTTTGGATTTTAGTTTTTAGATTTGGTTTTTGGTTTTGCTTTACATTTTCTTAATCAGTAAATTATTTAAGAAAAATAAAACAATAAATTATTTAAAAGTCACCATTGAAATTTATCAAAACAAAGTGATTGATTCAAAATAAAAAATATATTAACATGTTTTAAAAGTACATGATTTAAATAAATGATTAATAATGGATAATTTTGTTTAGTTAAAAATATTAAATACCTTTTGGGTCTGAAAATAATAATTGATTTTTTGATCTTTTAAGGTGAAAAGTTTATTCAATGTTTTGGACTTTTTTTCTTAATACTAAGCCCAAAAACCAAACTATATAATTTGTTCAAAAAATAAAAGTAAGCCCAAAACTATATTTCATAAATAACCATTGGTTTAATTTAAGTATAATTAGTAGATTTCCATATTCCATATTTTGATGATATATATTCTTTTAGAACATTCCATATTTTTAGGAGAAAATATGTGTTTTTGGTATACACATAGATATCTGCCGTATTGTGAAGGTAGTTTACATTAAAGTCGTCTTTTTACATTAATTTTGTTGGTTTAATTTAAGTAATACGGTTCAATCAATTATATGACTTATATTATTTGTAACGTTCTAGAAAGAGTCCAAATTTAAATGACAACTTGTATCAGTAGATAAAAAGAATGACTCTATTTTAATAGAGTACTAGATCTCGACCCGCACAACCGTGCGGGTATTTTAATACGAAAATATTTGAAACTATATAATATTCACTCCCTTTTAGATAGATGATGTTTTAAAAGATTTATTATATTTCAAAACAGAAGATGTTTTGAGATTTTAAGGTATATTTTGAGGTTTTAAAATTATCTTTAACTTTATTGGAAACTGTTCAACCGATAAATTTTTTTTCTTAATATTTGGTTGAATAATTATAAAATTATATCTTTAAAAATACTTTTGTAAAAAAATGTAAATTTTTTAATCTTTGTGCAATGATCCAAAACATCATATATTAAGAAACGGATGGAGAAAAATTTATCAATAAATAAATATAATTTAATTGTAAATACTATCCAATTTTATAATAATATTTATGTGGCTTATAATATTATTAATTTTAAATTTATAAATGTATTTTCTGTAACAATTTATAAAAACATTATTATATAACATTACTAATTTATGAATTTTTTTATTTCTAAATTTTAAATATATATAAAAAGTAAATTAAATTAGACCTACATAATACATAAACAAAATTTTGGGATATTTTTAAAAGTATATTACATAATATTAAATTTTTGTTTATAAATTAAAAATGAATTAAAATTTTAGTTATATTCTATGATTATTATATTTTTAATCAAATCATTTTTGAAACTATATCTTGAAAAGATTCTATAAGATTTTTAAAAGATTTTGTTAGAATTTTCTTACAATTATTTATTTGTATTTCAAATAAAAATTAAAGATATGAAAAGATATTATAATGATGTTATGTAAAATTTTATAAAATTTCTAAGGATTGTTCAAATTTAAAAATCACACATGAAGTAAGTCATGACTTCTCTTTTAATATAATAGATATAATATATGTGACCAACATCTTTCTAGTATATATATGTTTAAACTATGGTATATGTAAGATGTTTTAGAATTGTGTTAAATAGAATTTAGAATGCAAAAAAATATGCCACATAGGATTAGAATTATTTTTAATTAATACAAAATTAAGGTTACAACTTTTTAAATGATCCCCAAATAATATATAGGGGATTCCAACGAATCTGTAGTATTTACTCTAAACAATAATTCCATGGCATTATACTTTGGTTCATTGAACTGAGATGTAACTTTATAATTTTTGCTATAATATTAAAACTGTAGATTTTTTTTGATGTGGCTATGAATAATTTAGTTGTAAGATTTTCTTTATAGATTTAAAAAGATTTAATGATTTACATATAAATTTTTTAAAACAAAAAAAAAAAAATTTCTAGGCTCAGGGGGGTGTATTGAATTGATGATTTTAGAGTGTTTTGGTTTTGTTTTAAAATCTCATGTTATTCAACTAATGATTTCTATTTTTTTTTTTGTCAAATCCTATGTTATTGAATATGACATTTATGTAAAATGACTAAAAATCATTTGTAATCTACTGTTATTCAATTAACAATTTACAAAAACTAAATCAAATACACTGTTATTGAAAGATAGACAATTTTGAAAAAAAAAACTGTGATACGGATTTGAAGCAAACTTTTTTCTTATTTTCAGTCAAAACTATCGTAACCCAAATCCCACCTCTGTACCTGTTATTTTGAAGACCCAAAACAAAATTTGCCAAATGAAAAGACGATTCATATCCAACCACAACGGTGAAACAACGGTGAGGGTGAACCTCACACCTCTGTACCTGTTACTCCACCATCGTTCTAAAACTAGTATCTACACCAGCAAATTTGCTCCCTACACCTCTCTATTAGACTCTGTTGGATAATTCCAAATTAACTTAAGGAGAAAGTTAACTTATTAAAGAGGAGTTTAGTAAGTTAAGGAAAAAATGAAAACATATCGAGCTTAGGAATGTTTCCATATTATTATTAGGTTAAGATGTAGCTTCGCCTATATAAGGAGTTGCAGAGATGTTGCATCCCTTAAGAAAAGAGAAACACATTGATTTAGTTTTGAGAGAGTTTCTAAATCTAATAAGAAGTGCTAGTTCTTATATTCTTGTGTTTGTGCAACTTTAATTGGTATCAGAGCCTCCAGGTTTCGAAATCGTTTACAAGAGGAGTTGTAATTCGATCAAAACATGGGAGACGATGTCGCTTCTCAAGTACGTGATAAAGGTCTTGAGATGAAGAAGGACATAAGATGTCCGATGCTAACATCGACCAACTACACCGTTTGGTCGATAAGGATGAAGGTGTTGCTTCGTTTATATGAAGTTTGGGATACTATCGAACCAGGGAACATCGATTTGAAGAAGAACAATGCTGCGATTGCTCTAATCTTTCAGTCGATTCCAGAAGCGTTGATTCTTCAAATTGGAGAATACGACACATCAAAGACGATTTGGGATGCTATCAAATCACGTAACCTAGGTGCTGATCGCGTGAGAGAAGCGAGGTTACATACCTTGATGTCTGAGTTTGATAAATTGAAGATGACTGATGCAGACATGGTGGATGATTATGCAGGAAAACTATCGGGTGTAGCATCAGAGTCAGCCGCTTTGGGTAAAATCATGGATGTACCAAGGCTGGTAAAGAAGTTTTTAGATGGACTTCCTACAAACAAGTTCATACACATCATAGCTTCTCTAGAACAACTACTCGATCTAAATTCAGCAAGCTTTGAAGATGTTGTTGGGAGAATAAAGACTTTCGAAGAGCGCATCAAGAAAGAAACCCAAGATGAAAATCAAACGAAGTTAATGTTTGTGAAGAATAATACACATGGACGTGGAAGCCATAACAACTCGCGAGGAAGAGGCATTGATAGGGGTTATGGTGGAAGAGGAAGAGGACGTGGAAGGTCTAATGGTTCTGATGGTCATAACAAAGGAGGAGAAGCTTCGAACAAGACCAAGAAGGACTACTCTAATGTTAAATGCTGGCGATGCGACAAGCTGGGACACTTCGTATCACAGTGTCGTACACGACCAAGAGAAGAAACAAACCTAACGGAAACACAAGAAGCAGATGCAGTATATATGCATGAAGTAGTATTCCTCAACGAAGATAGAGTGTTTCCTAAAAGGTTTGATGAATGTGATGGAAACACGAGTATATGGTATCTTGACAATGGTGCAAGTAACCATATGACAGGTAAGAGAGAGTTCTTCTAAAACCTAGATGAGCGCATCAAAGGAAAAGTCAGATTTGGTGATGGATCAAACGTCGAGATTGTTGGGAAAGGTTCAATCACGTTCATCGGAAAAACAGGGGAGAGAAGAGTACTCAAAGATATCTACTACATTCCTAGTCTTAAACACAACATCATAAGTCTTGGGCAAGCAACCGAGAAGGGTTGTGAGGTTAACATGAAAGGAGATTTGCTAATGCTAAGTGATCCCTGTGGAAGACTATTAGTACAAGTCTCGAGATCATCAAACCGATTATACAAGACACCAATGGAGATTGAATATTCGAAGTGTCTTCAAATACAAGAAAACGATGTTACATGGACGTGGCATGCGCGGCTCGGACATGTGAACTTTGGAGTCATGAAGAATATGGTAGACAAGGAGATGGTAGTAGGGATGCCTAAAGTGATACACGAGAAAGATGTGTGCAGTGCCTGCTTAGTTGGGAAGCAAACTCGTAAGTCTTTCCCACCTAAAGCAAAGTATCGAGCATCACACGCATTGGAGTTGGTACATGGTGACTTGTGCGGTCCGATATCACCACCAACACCAGCAAACAATAGATATGTATTCGTCTTAATTGATGATTACTCAAGATATATGTGGACGATGCTGCTAAGAGAGAAGAGTGAAGCGTTCGATCGGTTCAAAAAGTTCAAGGAGTACGCGGAGAATCAAACGAAGCTAAAGCTCAAGACTTTTCGCACCGATAGAGGAGGAGAGTTCACATCTTCTGAGTTCATTCGTTTTTGTGAAGAAAACGGTGTTACAAGACATCTCACCGCACCGTATACTCCGCAACAAAACGGTGTGGTCGAAAGAAGAAACATAACACTAATGGAGATGACAAGGAGCTTGATGAAAGCAATGAAGCTTCCTAATCAACTATGGGGTGAAGCAGTGCGACATTCGACATATCTTATTAACCGCATTGCTACAAAATCTTTGGAAAACAAAACTCCATACGAAGGCTTATATGTTAAGAAGCCAAACATTGAGCATTCTTTGGGTGTGTAGCATTCGCAAAAATCAATGCTCCACATCTCAGAAAGCTCGATGATCGATCAAGGATGGTGATCAATCTCGAGACAGAGCCTGGTTCAAAAGCTTATAGGCTCTACGATCCTGTCACGAAGAAGATTATTGTTAGTAGAGATGTAATCTTTGATGAGAATAAGAGTTGGGATTGGTCTACAACAACAATGACCACAAACGATGAAGCAGGAACTTTCAGCCTTCCTGATATCGATGTTACAAAAGAAGGAGATGGTGATGAGCATCAAGATCACCAACACCACGAAGAACAAAACACTAATGAAGAAGAAGAAGCTGTAGACGCAGGTGAACAAGAGCAAGTAGCAGAGAACAACGATGCAAACCAAGACCAGAATGTTACATCAAGATATGGTCGTAACATCAGAAAACCAAAGCGGTTCGATGATTACATCTTACTCATTGAAGTCGAAGGTGGTAGACTCCTTCTCACCATTGATGGTGAACCAGAAAGTTACATCGAAGCTGCATCGATACAAGCCTGGATCGATGCGATGATGGCAGAGATCGAATCTATCATCAAAAACAAGACCTGGAAGCTCGTCAAGAGGCCGACAGGTGTGAACCCAATTGGTTTGAAGTGGGTCTACAAGATCAAGAGGAATGCAGATGGAACGGTGATTAAATACAAAGCAAGGCTAGTCGCAAAAGGTTATGTGCAACAACAAGGCATAGACTTTGAAGAAGTATTTGCACCAGTGGCCCGAATAGAAACCATACGTCTACTTCTGGCTTTGGCAGCAAGTAATGGATGGGAGATCCATCACTTAGATGTGAAAACTGCGTTCCTAAATGGAGATTTAAACGAGGATGTATACGTGACTCAACCAGAAGGCTTTGTGGAGAAAGGGAAGGAGCATCACGTGTACAAACTCAACAAGGCATTATACGGTTTACGACAAGCTCCAAGAACTTGGAACATCAAGCTTGATCGTGTCCTCAAGGAGATGGAGTTCACGAAGTGCACCAAGGAACCTGCAGTATATCAAAAGAGAGAGAAGGGGGAGATTCTCATCATAGCTATCTACGTCGATGATTTGTTTGTAACGGGGACTTCGCTCAAAGTTATCAAACAATTCAAGGACGATATGTCAAGAAGATTTGAGATGTCAGACCTCGGGAAGCTTACATACTATCTTGGTATAGAAGTAACGCAAGGAGATGATGGCATTCGAATCAAGCAAGGAGGATACACGCAAGGTATACTTGTCAAAACAAAGATGGAGTCATGTAACTATACTCATGTTCCGATGCATACAAGTTTGAAAATATCGAAGGCAGAGGAGGAGCCTGAGATTGATGCAACATCGTATCGAAGCATCATAGGATGCTTAAGGTATCTTCTTCATACTCGACCAGACTTGGCATTTTCGGTTGGTATGTTAAGCAGATATATGCAGAGTCCTAGAGAGAGTCATGGAGAAGCGATGAAGCATCTGTTGCGATATATAAAGGGCACCACTGAGTATGGTCTCTTCTTCAAACGTGATGGAACAACAGAGATTACATGTTACAGTGACAGCAGTCATAACGCAGACGTTGATGATGGAAGAAGCACGACAGGGATTATGTTCTACCTTGGAACATCGCCGATCACATGGACATCGTGTAAGCAACCCACCGTAGCACTTTCTTCATGTGAGGCGGAGTTCATGGCCGCTACCGAAGCTGCAAAACAAGCAATATGGTTAAAGGAGTTAATGGCCGAGATCATGAACAAAAAAGAGAAGAAGATCGTGCTGAAGATTGACAACAAGTCAGCTATTTCTCTCACCAAGAATCCGGTGTTTCATGGGAGAAGCAAACACATACTCTCGAAGTACCATTTCATTCGAGAATGTGTGGAGTTCAACTTGATCGAATTAACACATGTACCTAGAGTGGAGCAGAAGGCAGACATACTCACAAAACCATTGGCAAGAATCAAGTTCAATGAAATGCGAAGGTTCATCGGAGTTCAAGAGATCAACAAGCCCAAGATTCAAGTTGGAATTAAGGGGAGAATGTTGGATAATTCCAAATTAACTTAAGGAGAAAGTTAACTTATTAAAGAGGAGTTTAGTAAGTTAAGGAAAAAAGGAAAACATATCGAGCTTAGGAATGTTTCCATATTATTATTAGGTTAAGATGTAGCTTCGCCTATATAAGGAGTTGCAGAGATGTTGCATCCCTTAAGAAAAGAGAAACACATTGATNGAAAGTTAACTTATTAAAGAGGAGTTTAGTAAGTTAAGGAAAAAAGGAAAACATATCGAGCTTAGGAATGTTTCCATATTATTATTAGGTTAAGATGTAGCTTCGCCTATATAAGGAGTTGCAGAGATGTTGCATCCCTTAAGAAAAGAGAAACACATTGATTTAGTTTTGAGAGAGTTTCTAAATCTAATAAGAAGTGTTAGTTCTTATATTCTTGTGTTTGTGAAACTTTAGACTCGAATCTCGGAACTTTTCTCTCACAAGCATGACGGTAACGATGAAGCTTCGTCGATTCCTTATCAGGATTTTTGATATCATAAATTGAGATTCAGATTGTTATATAACCAAATAAGCTCACGTTACTTCAACTCTCAAAACTCAAAAGCTGGAAGTATTCCTCTATATGAGACTACTTGCTTCAAATATGTAAGCTAAGGTAGTAGTTTAGAGCTTTGGTTCTGTCCTTCCACCACAAAAGCAAGGAGATCTCTGGATGTAGCTATATCAGTCTCTGGATTTAAGGTACACGAGCTAGCAATCCGATACGGATTTAAACCTTGAAATAAAACAAAGATAAATCTGTGTTTTATGCTCTTTTTTTTGTGAGGAATAGTCCAATTTCAGAGAGATGAGTGCAAGATGAAATCGATATGGAACTTACCTTCTCTTGTCCTCCTATATCCCATACAGTGAAATTGATACCTTTGTGTTCTACTGTTTAGAGATTAAACACTTAAAAACGTAAAGAAAAAATTAAGAACATGGTTAAGAATTTTAGAAAGAAATATACGTGAAAATATACCTCCCATTATCTAGTTACGAAAATCCCACACAAATATCAAAATGATTAGAGTACTCTGAAATTTTAAGAGAAAATCCCACACAAATCTTATTTTTTTTCTTTCTAATCCCACTCATATAATTGAGTTTTAGTCCAAATCTCTTCAAACTCCAATAATTTTTCAAATCCACTTAATCCTTTTGTGTTTTCCATAGTAAAAACTAAATAAAAAGAAACGAAAAATCTGTGATTTTAATTTTTTTTACAAACATGATTGGAAACAAAATTATGCTCTAGATATAATTTGGATTGTGGAAAATTTCTACATCACTTCTAAAGGACATACCAATCAACCCCATAGGTATTGGATTTTTTAAGGGTCATTATTTATGATTGGATATATTTGGACACTAACATCTAAATATTTATATCCTCATATTTTTATTTAAAACACAATTATAACACAAAATTTCAAACTATTTAAAACATGATTAAAAAATGATTAAAACATGATTATATTATTAATCTGAAAACATATCTTATATATATATATGTATATCAATGGTACTGATTTTTGTATAAAAGGATTCATATATAAATCCAAATAAACATTTAAGTATAATAAGAAATCAACTAAACACATAATATTATATTATAATTTAAATCAAATGTTTAATTAAATCAATTAAACACATAATCAATATATTTTATTTGGATATCTGTTCGGTTATTGTTTAGGTCTATTCGGATTTCAAATTTTTAGGTTTAAAAATTTAAACCATGTTTTAAACATTGCGGGTTTGGTTCGGATATCCTTCTATTTGGATATTTTGATGGATAACCAATTTTTTTTTTTTATATTTCTGGTGTTATGAGTATTTTAGGGTACCAAAATATTTGGTTCGAGTTAGATTTGATTCTGATTCTTCCAATATTAATTTGTTTTGTAGCCAGTAAAGCATTGATCAGTTTCATTTAGATTCTGTACTACTTTTTTGATGGGTTCGGTTTGTTTTTTTTGCATCTGGATATTTTTCTCAGCTCTATCGTTTATGATTAAAAATTTATAGAAATAAAATTTGACCAATGAGAAACGTGTTAGACAATGTATTACTCAGCTTCAGTTTCTAACTTTTAAAACTAAACTAAAACGAAGACGAGACATGCCAATGCATATTTAAATAAAATTATATAAAAAATTAAAATACATAATTCTAGATAGAAATATAGTCTATTAAAATATAGTCACTTTTTATCAACTATAAACAAGTTTAAGTAGAGTCACTTGATTAATTACTTAATATGACATATTTGATTATTTACATTAAATATTTTAAACTCAAAGTGAAAAATCCAAATTATAAAAGATAAAATTATAAAGTGTATTTTCTTAAATGGAACACGAAAATACAAAAGTAGTAAAATATTTTCAAATATTAATTTAATAAAACAAACTAGAAAACTTAACACCATAATATCCAAAATATTTGTATTTTGATAAAATGTACTAAAATGAGGTCATAGATACTATATAAATTTTTTTAAAGTAATATGGCTAAATTAGTTAAGAAAAATAATATATATATATATATATATCTATATATACATATTTACAAAATTTGAAATACACTAAAATGATATATGTTAAAGTTATATTTTAAACAAAAAAATGGAAATATCAATTAGCCTAAATAAGTTTTATTTTACAATAACTAAATAAAATTTTAATTTTTAATGCAGCTTATATAAATCTATTAAACTAAATTTTAAAGTAAATTTATTTTGATTATTTTATTTATTAATTTGTTTTAATTACTCGAAAATATATTAGCATGTATAAAAAAACAATAAAAAACATTCTATACTAATAATGTTTGATAACAAAGTATAAAATTAAAAAAATAATATTTAATGTTGAATAAATACCTAAGTAATAAGATTAAAAAGTTACACAATATAACACAAAAATTAAATATATATTTAAAATATTGACGTTAATTAATATTAAATATATATATTAAAAATAAAAAATATACCCACACAAACGTGCGGATCAAAACTCTAGTTATAGTTTATAATAAGTAAAGTTTCGTAAACAATATAATTATGCGCTTTAAAGTGCAAATCAAAATATAGTTTTCTTTTAATGAGGGGATTTGGTCAACTAATAATTTAGAAATTATAGTTTTCAAAAAAGGAAGTTTATTCTAAAATTTGTAAATACATTGACTTAAATTGGTGACCATAAAAAAATGATTATAGATGTAATATTATTCAAATTTTATACCAATTTGGTTGATTTTTTTTTTTCAAATCATTAAACCACGCGTCTCATTCCATTTCACAATTTTCTTTATGCATGAAAAAAATTTATCAAGAAAAGAGTTTTTTATCCAATTTTGATAAGGACTGTGAGGGATAAAACTCACTTCTTCCTAGTTTAGGTTAGGTTTAGATTGGGAAAAGACAATCGTGGGCTGAATCCTGTTAGAACTTGTATGAATGAAATGCGTTTGTTTATATTGATTTGGACAACAAAAGAGTTTACAAAGATGATCTTGATGATCAAATCGAAAGAATGACAATCGACAGTGATGGTTACAAATAAAATGTGTCTGAATCTTTAGGTGTTGAATAGTTCGAAGAAGTCCCTTTCTCTTCGTTTCTCCCTCCTTTAAATAGCCTCAGGTCACGTTTAACTTCTTCTGATTAGTCTCCGAGATTGCCTCCGTAAACTAAGGGATTTGCAACAGCTTCCTTTTGACCGAATCATACTCCTCTATCTTCGTATCCTGGGCTGTTTTATTAAGTTCCTGCGAGAGAAGCTAGAGCTACTCCTGTTAGCTCTTTGTAAATGAGGCCTGGAGCTCTCCTCCGTAACCTGTTTTGTCGACGTTCCTTCCTTAGCAAACAGCCTCAGGCTTCTTTCTAAAGTCTTTCTCGAAATGTAATTACTAACGGGCTTCATAAAGCCCATTATTTGGTTATTCTTATTCAGGCCTGTCATCTTCAGCTACCGGGTCATATTTGGGCCCAACAGTTGCCCCAGCTTTCGAGATGAGACCTCTTTTCTCGGAAGCTAAAGCTTAGCCGCCTGATATCTATCTCTTGTTGAGATAACGATTATTTTATATTAAACTTGAAGATACGCGTGACCTTAATCGGACGATCCTGATTTCGTTTGGTAAGATCTACGGCTCGTGTTAATATATCTGAACAGTTTCGTCCCCGATTTTTGAGACACGATGTGATATAAAGCTGTAGCCATTAACTGCAGCTTTCACCACTACTCCACGCCTTGATTCGGTTTCTCAGGTAACTGTCCAATTTCCTTCTTTAATTTATTGTGGCTAGATTGTTATTTTTTTTTATCTTGTCTTCATCACGATCTTCTGGAACTCTCTAATTCGAAAGTTCTAGTTTCAATCAAAATTTCTTTTTCGCTCTCATTCTATCCTTCGGCTCCTTTCTCGATTAACATGACGCGACCTAAGGAAGGTACCGGAGACACTGAAATTTCTTCCTCCGGTGTTCGGCTTATGAAGGTTAAACAAGAAATCGGCGAAACGATGAAGAAGAACGAGAGGAGTAAGAAGATTAAGGAATCGATAGCCACAAGAGTTTCGAAACGAAGTAAGAAGAACGACGGCTCGAGTGGGAGTGTCCCTCTTGGTTCCCATGTGGCTTCCTCTTTAAAGAGCCAGGATGTGGTCAATCTCATGGTTCAAGCCGGAGGTTCGAAAGATTTGGCAAGGGCTTGCAAATCCGATGAGACCCCGGAAACTGCTCCAGAGGGATGGTTCTGTGTTCATGAGAAGTACATTACCAAATGTCATCTCAGGTTCCCGCTTCCTGATCTCTTGTTGGATCTCCTAGATCACTATAAGTTAGCCCTTTCTCAGCTCTGTCCTTCGGTAATCCGAGTGGTAAATGGTTTTATCACTAGGGATAGAGAGGAGGGGGTTGCCGTTGGTATTCGTGACCTGATGAGCCTCTATACGATCAAGGAGAGCGCTTCAAAGGAAGGTGGCAGTGGTACCTACTACCTGCCTTGTCGACCCAAGCTAGGCCTTTTCAAGTTCTCTGGTAGCGACGATGACTGGAGAAAGAAATACTTCTATGTGAAGACGGATCCCTTGACGGTTCCTGAGGGTCGTACCCTTAGGGTTATTTGGTCCGATGTTTCGGGTTAGGACCCCTTGGGGAAGTATTTGCATGTTTCGCTTATCTTGCGTAGTCTAACGATTGTTGGTTCTTTTTGCAGATATTGAAGAACCTGAAAAACTTACTAACAAGCTTACTAGAGCTTTGTATCGTAAGTTGAAGCAGAGTCCTTGTACATGGGGAGCTTTTACTACTTCACGCATTGGAGCAGCCAGGTTTCCTGAACGATACAGAGCCTCATTTCTGGATCCTATCCCAGCTGCGGGCTTAGAAAGTAAGTCGGCTCTATCTTTCTTTCCAAACGTAGTAGCTATACGTTTAGAACTATTTGGTTTTAAACAAGGTTTTTTTTTTATATTCAGTTTCCGAAGGTAACTCGATCGTGTCTATCTCGACGGAAGCTAGTACCTCCGAAACCGAGAAAACTCAACAAGCTAAGATGCCTCTTCAACCGTCCTACCGCTCACGTGGCAAAGCAGTTAAAGCAGCCAGTTCCTCTCGAGGGAGTGAGAATAACCAAGGGGGTTCTTTTCTCAATCAGGTGCGAGATGTTCTCGATGATGGGGTTTCTCTCGTGATCAAAGATGTCGCCGCTGTTGATATCTCGAAGGCTCAGGAGGTTGCCTCCAAACCCGATGCTCAGGCCAAGGAAACCGACCTTCAAGTGATCAAGGAGCCTTCCGAGATCGAGCCTCCCAGACCTAAGAGGTCTCGGGTTGACCAAGTGGACAGACCGTCCAGGTCTTCCTCCTCCTCTTCGAGGGGAGGGACCGTGGGATGGAGCTTTACTCACTCGAAACCTGGTTCTGTCTTGGAGGATCCTTGGGGTTTGGCCACTTTGATGAGGCACATGAAGAGGACTGGTTGCTCTCTTCCTGCAGTCAACAACATGACTAACCGAGAGGAATACGTGGAGGTCGCTCATTGCATGGGTCAGGTGAGGGACCTCAAAACTTATTTTATCTGTTTCTTTTAGTGAAACTGTTGGTTGACGGCTGGTTTGTTCCATTTTCAGCTAGCTGGGGCTATCAATCGGGTCCAATTGAGCTTGAAGGACACGATCAATATTCTCCCCGAGCAGGGGAATTAGCTCAGGTGACCGAAATGGTGAAGGCTACTAAAGAGGAGCTCGATCAATTTCGAGCTAGGATTGCTGAGCTTGAAAGTGTGGTAGAGAGGCTTGGCTCGAAGGCCGATATCCAGGCTGGGAAGATCGAGAGTCAAGTTATCAATCTCCAAGTGAAGGGAAGGAGGATAGCCGAGCCGGAGGCTGCTAAGAGAGTTGCTGAGCAACACGTTCGAGAGCTGGTTACCTCGTTGCAGATCAGCCAAAAGAATAAGGAGGCTGAGGTGAAGGTAGCTATCCGTCAAGGGAAGAAATAGGTAGCTGAAGCTTACAACAAGATCTTGGCTTCTGTCAAGGAGAAGTTCGCCAAGAAGAAGGAAGAGGTTAGCCTCCAGATTTATGCTCAGGAGCTTCAAGCTAATACTGCCCTTCTTGAGGAAATGTTGGCTAATGAGATCAAGAGTGTTGATGAGGAGTATCAGCGATTGATGTCATTAATTCCCGAGGCTACCGCTGCATATGAGAGGGCTCAGGTGTCAGATTTTTCAGTAAGCAAGTTATCTCTGCCTCAGTTCTCGGAGAGCTCAGGTACTTTTGAGATCAACACTTTTAATCTGTCCTTTTCCGGGGGATATGGTTCTAATTTAGGTCTGGTGAATCTGGCTTCACCCCCAGTTGAAACAGCCGTAGGTGATGGCGAGAAAGAAGCGGGTGATGGATCCTTGGCTAAGGAGCTGGTAGCAAGTGAAGAAGAAAAAGATAAAGAGAAGGATGCTGATGACATGGAAGTCTAGACGTCATCCTCTTCTTCTTTTCTGAAGTTATGCCTTTATGTTTTCCCAGACTTTTCGCCTGCTAGGCTTTCTTCTTCTGTTTAAGACTTATGACCTGAGGAGGTCTTTAAACCTTTGCTTTGTTTAGGATCTTTGAATTTAAATAGCCTGGGGAGGCTTTTAAACCTTTATTTCGTTCTAACTTTTCTCTAAGTCATTTGACTTGTGAACATTTTCGTCTCTTATTTCAATGAATCTCTTAGTACAGATTCGATTTTCTGAGTATGAGTCTTTATTCCTTTGAACAAAGAATTTTTGAGCAGGTTACGTTACCTCTCTACACGAGGCCTTGAGGTTAGGTTCTCGAGACCTGATTTTATTCGGGATTAACCATATCTCGAGCTAATGATTTTTGAAACTTTTGGTTGGGTTCTTAAAGGACCTGAATTCGTTCATCTCACGTTTCGAGATCTTGGATTCTGTTAAGGATTTTAGGACTTTGATATCGAAGCTCATGTTCGTCGACATCTGACTCGGATGGTAGAGTTTTAAGACTTTAGGTTCGGGTTTGCCGGGACCTGATTTTAGATTGTAGGTTTTCTTAAGACCTTAGGTTCAGGTTCAGTGTGACCTGAATTTAGATAGTAGGGTTTTAAGACCTTAGGTTCGGGTTTGCCGGGACCTGTATTTAGATAGTAGGATTTTAAGACCTTAGGTTCAGGTTCAGCGTGACCTGAATTTAGATAGTAGGGTTTTAAGACCTTAGGTCCGGGTTTGCCGGGACCTGTTTTTAGATAGTAGGATTTTAAGACCTTAGGTTCAGGTTCAATCGTGACCTGAACTTAGATAGTAGGGTTTTTAAGACCTTAGGTCCGGGTTTGCCGGGACCTGTTTTTAAATAGTAGGATTTTAAGACCTTAGGTTCAGGTTTAATGTGGCCTGTTCTCAGATTGTAAAAACATGAGATGCTTGAATGTGGATGTTTTTATTATAACTTCGATGGAGTACATAGTCATGGAGTTAATAGCTTGAGCTGGGTGTTCTGAACACGTGCCCCCTTTGAGTGTGAAGATGAGTATGTTGAGGTGAGATTGGGGCTGCACTCATAACGGAGTTGCCTACGTACCCAGTCAAGGGATCAAGCCA
>CAKOAT010305154.1:118509-145003 GCA_932364175.1 Eruca vesicaria subsp. sativa
GGGACCTGACCTTAGAATTGTAATGTCGGGCCATTGCTTGTTGGTAATTTTGAATGCGGAGCAAGGCTCGATCCCGTCGTTCCTCGATGAGGTCGAGGTGATCTGATAGGAGCTGATTGTTAGCTTCGGGATTTGTCGTGCAGAGCTCTCGGCGGAGGCTCCCTGTGACAGTTTCGGCTGGGACGACGGCTTCCATCCCATAGGCTAGGGAGAAGGGGGTTTCTTCCGTAGCTCTTCGTGGGGTGGTTCGGCATGCCCAGAGCACTTCGGGTAACCTTTCGGACCACGAACTTTTGTCGATTCCAAGGCGTTTCTTGAGGTTTACTAGTACTGACTTATTAGCAGCCTCCGCCTGGCCGTTTCCTTGGGGGTATCATGGTGTTGACATGGTGAGGTGAATTTTTCACTTGTCGCAGAAGTCTTTAAAGTCGTTAGATATGAAATGTGATCCGTTATCGGTTACGATTTCGTATGGGACACCGTGGCGGAAAATGATGTCTCTCAATACGAGTCGTTCGGTTTCAACTTTAGTTACTTGTTGGAAAGCCTCAGCTTCTATCCATTTCATGAAGTAGTCTGTTAGGACTAGTAGGAAGCGTAGCTTCTGCCTTCCTGTTCCAGATACGACTAGTGGTCCTACGATATCCATGGACCATCTCATGAATGGGTATGGGGCGGATATCGAGGACAATTTCTCTGATGGCTGATGTTTAAAAGGTGCGTGCCTCTGGCACCTGTCGCATGAGGTCGAGTAGGTCTCGCAATCAGCGATAATGGTAGGCCAGAAATAGCCTTGCCTTTTGATTCGGATAGCTAAAGCTCTGCCACCGGAGTGGTTTCCGCAGGAGCCATCGTGCATTTCTTTCATGAGTTTGATGGCGTCGAGGCCGTGGACGCATCTTAGGTAAGGTCCCGATACGCTTTGTTTATAAAGGATAGATTCCATTATGCAGTATCTTGCGTTTATTGCTTTAAGTTTTCGAGCTTCCCATTTATGGGGGGGGGGGGACCTTGCCCTCCGAAATATACTGCATGATTGGAATTCTCCAGTCCTCTCTTCCTATGATTTTGTCGTGAAGGGAGGAGGGAGGTCCCAGCGCGGGATCAGGTTCTCGGGTGTTGTTGCGTCCGGAGGTCGTACCCCTGGGGATGTTCCTTCTGTTAGGTTCGTCGGAACCTAGGTCTGGAGGAACATCTCCAGGTGTGTTATTTATTTCCGGGGCTGGGATTGTGTCTCCGGTTGGAGTTTCGGGTTCAGGGGAATATCTTGTTCTGCGAGTGTTTACTCTCAGGACAAGTGAGCTTGAAGGCTGGACTATGCCCCCGGAGGTGTGCTTTCTGAATTTGCGGGCTTTTGTTTTTGGGAACCAGAATGTGGTTAGGACTTGGGTTGCTGCTGATTCGGAGCAGCTACCTTCTGTTTGCTCTTTCGGTTTGCTATCGATCTCAGCTTTGGTAGCTATGTCGATGCTTGGTTTTTCGATTCCTTNCAGAATGTGGTTAGGACTTGGGTTGCTGCTGATTCGGAGCAGCTACCTTCTGTTTGCTCTTTCGGTTTGCTATCGATCTCAGCTTTGGTAGCTATGTCGATGCTTGGTTTTTCGATTCCTTCTACGGGTATGATTCGTTTTACTAGGGGATCTGATGTGGACGCCAATGCAGCTAACGCGTCTGCTGAGGAGTTCTCTCCCCGTGGGATTCTCGTTAGCTCGAATTTACTGAACTGTTTAGTGAGGCTTTGTACGACTTCAAGGTATGCCCCCATTCTTTCGTCCCTTGTTTCGTACTCGCCGTGGAACTGGCTAGCTACCAGCTGTGAGTCGCTGTAGGCGTTTAGCTCTCGAATTCCGAGGCTTAAGGCGAGTCTTAGCCCTGCGATTAGTGCTTCGTATTCGGCTTCGTTGTTTGAAGCATTGAAGCCGAGCCTGTAGGATTGCTCGATGGTTTCTCCGGCTGACGAGGTCAGCCTTAGGCCAATTCCGGAGCCTTGTTTTGATGAGGCTCCGTCGACGTACAAGATCCATTCCGGAGTTTCGGCTCTCGGATCTAGCTGTTCAGATGATAGCTCAATGATGAAATCGGCGAGGACCTGAGCTTTTATGGCAGCTCGGGGTCTATATTCGATGTCGTATTCGCTGAGCTCTATGGCCCATTTAGCCAATCGTCCTGATTGGCTAGGGCTATGCAGGATCGTGCGTATTGACTGTGAGGTCATTACCACGATCGAGTGTGATTGGAAGTAAGGTCGTAGTTTTCTGGCGGCTGTCACGACTGCAGAGCTAACTTTTCCATGGTAGGATATCTGGTTTCGGCGTCTATTAGGCTTTTGCTCGTGTAATAGAAATATCTTTGCTCGTTTTGCTTCTCTCGTACCAGTACGCCGCTAACCGCCGCAGTTGACACGGCGAGGTATAGGTACAGGGGTTCTCCTGTTACTGGTTTGGATAGGATCGGAGGCTCGGAGAGGTAAGCTTTTAATTGTTTGAAGGCTTCCTCGCATTTTTCGTCCCATAGGAACTTCTTATTATTTTTTAGAAGTTTGTAAAATGGGAGGCATTTATCGGTGGACTTTGATATAAATCGTTTCAAAGCGGCGATTCGTCCAGTCAGTCTTTGTACCTCCCTGGTTGTCTTAGGTGACGGAATTTCCAGGAAGGTCGCTATCTGTTTCGAGTTGGCTTCAATACCTCTCTCGGTTACGAGGTAGCCGAGGAATTCGCCCGAGGGCACTCCAAATGTGCATTTTGCGGGGTTTAGTTTCATATTGTATTTGTTGAGGATATCGAAGCATTCTTTTAGGTGGAAGATGTGATTTTCCCCAGCTGAGGATTTAACCAGCATATCGTCAATGTACACCTCCATGGTTTTTCCGAGCTGTCCAGCGAACATTTTGTTCACAAGCCTCTGGTAGGTAGCTCCCGCGTTTTTTTGTCCGAATGGCATTACCTTGTAGCAGTAGGTCCCGCGCTCGGTTATAAATGCGGTTTTTTCTTGATCTTCAGGATTCATCATGATTTGATTATATCCAGAGAAGGCATCCATAAAGGACAGGAGCTGGTGGCCGGCTGTTGCCTCGACGAGGCGATCGATGTGAGGTAACGGGAAGCTGTCTTTAGGGCAGGCCTTGTTTAGGTCAGAGAAGTCTACACAGATTCTCCACTTCCCGTTTTTCTTTTTCACTACTACGGGGTTAGCTAGCCAATCGGGATAGTGTACTTCACGGATGGACCCTGCTTTCGTGAGTCGATCTACTTCGTCGTTGACAGCTTGGGCTTTTTCGAGGCCTAGCTTACGGCGTTTTTGTTTGATTGGTTTGAAAGTAGGATCTACATTGAGCTTGTGAGTGGTGACGTTTGGGTCTATACCTCTCATGTCGCTGGTAATCCATGCAAATGTTTTGACGTTGCTTTTCAGGAAGTCGATCAGTTCCTTTTTCGTTTCGAGAGGTAGTTCTGATCTGATGTTCACTTGTTTCTCGGGATCAGAGTCATCGATGCTAACTCGTTCGGTTAGGTTCCTAGGGGGACCTCGAATATTTTGTTGCATCTCTCGACCTTCCTGGATCTGTAATTGTTATTGAGGTGATTCCTTGAGGATTCCGAATCCTCCCAAGTAACAGATCCTGGAGATCTTCTGGCTACCCCTTACGGTGGTTATTCCGTCCGGTGTTGGAAATTTCACGCATTGGTGATAAGTGGAGGCTATTTCCTTCATCTTATGGATCCAAGGTCTTCCTAGGATCGCATGAAATGGAGAAGGCCTGTCGATGACTACAAAATTGGTCATTTTCATGATTCCTCCAGCTATGACCGGGAGCTTGATGGTTCCCAAGGAGGTAACTGTTTCTCCAGAGAAACCTACAAGGTTGGCTTTCTGACCGATAATTTCGTAGTCATCTATTTCCATCCCTTTCAGGGCATTATAGAAGATAAGATCGACCGAGCTTCCGGTATCAACCATCAGCTTAGGCACCTCGTAACCTGCTATGTTCAGGGTGACGATTAAGGCGTCATCGTGAGGTCTGTCGAGATCTGTCGTCTCGCTCTCCCAGAAAGAGATCTTAGTATTGGTTTCGGGATTGGGAGGCTTAGATTGAGCTCTAGAAACAGCCTTCCACACATGGCTCTTATTTGAATTAACTGAGTCTTGACATATATCGGAGCCTCCGAGGATATAATCCACTCTTGAGCTAGGGCTCGACTGAGGCGGAGGTTTGCTTAGGAGGGTCTCGATTTGCAGACTCTTCCCTTGGGGAAATTTCCCAAGAATCATGTCAACTCTTTTCTTGGGAGCTGGCGGTGGCGAATCTGTCTCCTTCTCAGGTGATCTTTCGCGTTTCGGAGAGGTGTCCCTGGGACCTCTTTTCTGGTAAGGAGGTGGCTTTTTTAGTTCCACATCCTGTCGTTGGAGGTCCCAACACTCCTCGGTTGAGTGCCTTTTTCGATCGTGATAAGAGCAGTGTTTGTTCTCATCATAGCCTTTCGTCCAGGGAGTTTTGCTTGTCGTGGCAACGGGTTTTTCCTGTTGGGCTTCCTCGACAGCATATGAGTGTTCTCCCTGGGTCTGATGGTTCCGAGAGCTCCCTTTTCTAGAGGGTCCTTTTGCTTCCGAGGTTTCACCTTTCGGGTGATTCTGGGATTTCTTGTGGATTTTATCCAGTGCAGCTGTTTCTTCCTCCAAGGTAATGTATCTCGATGCTTTGTGAAGGGCATCATCGATAGCCGGAGGAGGGTTAAGTGTTAGCTCGTACCAGAATTCTGATTTATACCAGAGGCCTCTTCTGAGGGCTTCGATGGCTACTTGATCGTTGGGGTTCGAGAGCTTAGTTCTAACTGCTCTGAATTTCTCGATGTAGATTCATAGCGAATCCCCCATTCCTTGCCTGATCTTCCAGAGGTCAGCCTCAGAGGCTTGCTTAAGGATATGGGTCGAGTATTGTTTCATGAAGGAGTTAGTGAGCTGGTCGAAGTTATCGATTGAGTTTGGCTCGAGGCTCGAAAACCATTCGAGAGCTGTTCCGACCAGGTTCTCAGCAAAGGTTCTGCAATAACCTGCTTCGCATTCTTCTCTTGTGAAATGAGCTTTCACTATAGCTAAGCGGAAGGCTCTCAAATGAGCCTTGGGGTCTGAGGTCCCGTCATATTCGGGANCTCGAAAACCATTCGAGAGCTGTTCCGACCAGGTTCTCAGCAAAGGTTCTGCAATAACCTGCTTCGCATTCTTCTCTTGTGAAATGAGCTTTCACTATAGCTAAGCGGAAGGCTCTCAAATGAGCCTTGGGGTCTGAGGTCCCGTCATATTCGGGAATCCTAATTTTTCGGGTATCTCTTATGTAAGAGCTAGCGATTTATTTGTGAATGGGGTTCCACGGGTTTCCTCAATCAAGCTCTCGATTTCGGGAGCTGAGCTCGTTGCTTTATGCACTTGAGCGTTCAGCTTCTGGAGAGCTGCGTGAGTTTGCTCCATGTATCGGCGAATAGCCTCAGGTCCTTCTAGGGGAAGGACGGTTGGGTCTTCGCGAGGAATCTGATGAGAGGATTCTCGATGGAGTCGAGTGTAATCGTTATCCCAAGCGTTAGGTGGGCTACGTCGCTCGTTGGCTGTAGAGACACCTTGGGGGACGCGACCTGGGGGGTGAGCTGTAGGATCAGCTTCCGCCCTCGGGTTGTCTCGGTTAGGGGTCGCGCTTCCATTTTGGTAAGCTGAAGTTGGTGCTCTGCCCCTAGGAGGGGGAGATATTCCTTCTCCTTACCTAAAAATAGGTGGCGGAGGCGGCAATCGTGTGCTGTGTTCATGAACCTTATTGGGTACAGAGCTGGTCGTCGCTATGTTACTTCCCATAGCGCTAGTTATAGGTGGACTAAATACTGGGGTTGTCCCAGTAAGGGGTGTCCGGAGAACAGGCTCTTGCCCATTACGAGCAGTGCTGTTGGGGGAAAAGTCCAGGCGTCCGCGAGGGAACGTGGGTTCGGTGAGTCGATATCGGAAGGCGATTCCTGAGCCTTGACGTTGCGACGGATGAGTTGTCTCGGTTAGAGATCTAGTCACCTCTTCGAACCGTTGTTGCCGGGCAGTTAGCTGTTGCAACGTACGCTCATTATCCTGAGCTCTTTCTACCAACTGCACCATCATTCGGCGCATTTCGGATAGCTGAGCTTCCGAATGATGCGGAGCGTGTTGACGTTGGGGGTTCTCAGGGAGCGTAACCCCGGTGTTGTTTCCACTGGAAGACCTTGGGTTAGCTATCCCAGTTCGGTTCGGTTGAACATTAGCCGGAGGCTGTTGTTCGGATCGGTGATCGGCGGATCGAGGTTCCGGATCCTGAGGGTCCGGGTCCCTCCTATTTGGTGAGCCGTCGATCCGGATCACGGGATCCGGGATGGATGGGCTCGTTGCCTGGTTGGATGGATCCATTCTCAAGTTACAGAGTGAAGGATTCAATTATCTCGTCCCCTCAGACGGCGCCAAAATGTGAGGGATAAAACTCACTTCTTCCTAGTTTAGGTTAGGTTTAGATTGAGAAAAGACAACCGTGGGCGGAAACATGTTAGAACTTGTATGAATGAAATCGTTTGTTTATATTGATTTGGACAACAAAAGAGTTTACAAAGATGATCTTGATGATCTAATCGAAAGAATGACAATCGACAGTGATGGTTACAAATAAAATGTGTCTGAATCTTTAGGTGTTGAATAGTTCGAAGAAGTCCCTCTTCTCTTCGTTTCTCCCTCCTTTAAATAGCCTCAGGTCACGTTTAACTTCTCCTGATTAGTCTCCGAGATTGCCTCCGTAAACTAAGGGATTTGCGGGATTTGCAACAGCTTCCTTTTGACCGAATCATACGCCTCTATCTTCGTATCCTGGGCTGTTTTATTAAGTTCCTGCGAGAGAAGCTAGAGCTACTCCTGTTAGCTCTTTGTAAATGAGGTCTGGAGCTCTCCTCCGTAACCTGTTTTGTCGACGTTCCTTCCTTAGCAAACAGCCTCCGGCTTCTTTCTAAAGTCTTTCTCGAAATGTAATTACTAACGGGTTTCATAAAGCCCATTATTGGTTATTCTTATTCAGGCCTGTCATCTTCAGCTACCGGGTCATATTTGGGCCCAGCAAGGACCGAGTTGACTAATGTTATTTTTTGAGTTGGCTAGAGATCATACATTTTATTTATTTTGTTTTAAAAAGAAATACAAATAGTTTTTAACTGTATTATTATTATAAATATGTACGAACAAAATTGATTTCTAAGGCTCTATCGTTATGATTAAAAATTTATAAAAATAAATTTTGACCAAAGCAAGACATGTTAGATGATGTATTACTCCGTTTCAGTTTCTAACTTTTTAAAATAAACTAAAACGAATACAAGACATGTCAATGCATATTTTAAATAATAATATAGAAATATTAAAATCCATAACTCTAGATAGAAATTACAGTTTATAAAAAGTAAAGTTTCGTAAACAAAATAATTCCACGATTTGAAAGCACGAATCAAATTCTAGTTTGTGTTTTGATGAAGGGATTTGGTCAACAAATAATTTATAAAGTATAGTTTTCTAAAACGGAAGGGTATTTTAAAATTTGAAAATACATTGACTTAAATTGGTGACCATAAAAAATGATGATAGGATGTATTATTATTTAAATTTTATACCAATTTGGTTGATTTTTTTTTCAAATCATTGAACTACGGATCTCATTCCATTTCTCAATTTTCTTTACCATTGAAAAAATTATCAAGAAAATATTTTTTATCCATTTTTGATGACAAATGAGTTGACTAGAGTTCTTTTTAGTTCACTAAAGATCATATACCTTTTATTTATTTTGTTTTAAAAATAAATATTTAAAAATAAATACAAATATTTATTTTTAACTGTATATTATTATAAATATGTACGAACAAAGTTGTAATTCATCTCAAAATCAAAAGTATTATTAATTTGATTAACCATGTCTCCTGCAATTCGAATGATGCTGAAACTACAAATCGGTACGCCTCCTGTCGAGATCGAAGCTTTCATAGACACAGGAAGTGAGATCACGTGGACAAATTGTTTGCCTTGTAGTAACTGCTTAAAACCAAGCCGTACTGCAGTATTCGACCCTTCAAAATCCTCGACCTACAAAGAGAAAATATCTGATGGCAAATCTTGTACGTATGACATGGTCTACTTAGACAAAAGCTATACAAAAGGAACATTTGCAACCGAGACTGTCAGGATCCAATCAACTTCAGGAAAACACTATGTAATGCCTGGAACCACCTTTGGATGTTCCCACAACTCCTCAGTAGATTTTAAAACGGTCCCTTCGGGGGTTGTTGGTCTAAACTGAGGATCTTTTTCACTTTTGTCTCAAATGGGTGAAGACATGCTAGGTCACATGTCTTACTGCTTTTCTGGTGAGAGAGGAACTAGTAAGCTCAACTTCGGAAGTAATGCTATTGTGTCAGGAGATGGGACTGTAGCAGCCAATATGTCAAGGAAGAAGGAGGAATCTTATATGTATTACCTAAACCTAGACGCTGTCAGCGTTGGGAAAACTCGCGTTGAAACATTGGGGACACCGTTTCACGCCACAAACGAGAACATTCTCATTGACTCTGGAACAACTTACACCTACTTTCCAGAGAGTTACTGCAACAAAGTGAAGACGGCAGTGGAAAACGTTGTGAAAGCAGAACGAGTAGCTGCCCCGGACAACATGCTTTGCTACAGAACCACTAACATGGATTTGTTTCCAGTCATAACAATGCATTTCCAAGGTGGTGCGGATCTTGTTCTGGATAAATACAATACGTTTATCATCAATAATGGAAAGTTCATTTGTCTGATAATTTTTTGTCGTCCTCGAGCAGTTTTCGGTAACAGAGCACAAAACAATTTTTTAGTTGGGTATGATACTTCGTCACAATTGGTTTCTTTTAAACCCACTAACTGTTCAGCTTTGTGGAGTTAGTCAAGTTCAATTTTGTAAACATAAATAGTCATTAATAAATAACAATAATAAAGAAATATGATAATTTTAAGTTTGCCCTAAAATAAAATAAAAGTATATAATCACAATTCACAGATATTTTTTTAAAATTTTAAAAGAAATTTTAGAAGGATTTTTTTCGATCAAATTTTAAAAGGGAAATAAAAACTAATCTATTAAAAAGGGAGTACAAATTTAAAATAACCCTGATTTTTCCTAAAGAATTACCGTCTCATGCCACTGTCTTAATATTAGCTATTTAATTTTAAATTTAAACTAATCATTATCTACCTTCCTATAATAACTAGATGCATGATTTTCTCACATATTTTTTAGTTTAATACTAACGACATTGTCATACACACCAATATGTGATTAATACTTTATAATAAGAATACCAAAATGTGATTCATATTTTATTATCTTATTATAATTTGTTAAAAATATTCGTGATTTCTCACATAATCAACCACATTACCATACATATGCAATACACGCTTACTACTTTATACAATAAAACTTCTACATCACTTCTAAAGCACCTACCAATCAATCCTATAGGTATTGGATATTTTTAAGGGTCATTATTTATGATTGAATATATTTGGACATTAACATCTAAATATTTATATCCTTGTTTTATTTAAAACACAATTATAAAACAAAATTTCAAACTATTTAAAACATGATTATATTATATAATCTGAAAACATATCTTGTATATATATATATATATATATATGCATATCTATGGTACTGATTTTTGTATAAAAGGATTCTTATATAAATCCAAATAAACATTTAATTATAATAAGAAATAAATTAAACATATGATATTATATTTTAATTAAATCAACTAAACATATAAATCTATGTATTTTACTTGGGTATCTGCTCGGTTATTATTTGGGTCTATTCGGATTTCAGATTTTTAGGATTAGAGATTTAAACCATGTCCTAAACATTGCGGGTATGGTTCAGATATCCTGCTATTTGGATATTTTGATGGATAACCATTTTTTTTTATATATTTCTGTTGTTATGAGTATTTTATGGTACCAAAATATTTTGTTAGAGTTAGATTTGATTCTAATTCTTCCGATATTAAATATTTTTTAACCAATAAAGCATTGATCAGTTTCATTTAAATTCGGTACTACTTTTTGGATGGGGTTCGGTTTGGTTTTTAGGATATGGATATTTTTCTCAGCTTATCGTTTATGATTAAAAACTTATAAAAATAAAATTTGACCAATGCAAGACATGTTAGACGAGGTATTACTCCGTTTCAGTTTCTAACTTTTAAAAATAAACTAAAACGAATACGACACATGCCAATGCATATTTAAATAAAATTCTATAAAAATTAAAATACATAATTCTAGATAGAAATTATAGTTTATAATAATTAACGTTTCGTAAACAAAATAATTCCATGCTTTGAAAGCACGAATCAAAATCTAGTTTTTGTTTTAATGAGGGGATTTGGTCAACAAATAATTTAGAAAGTATAGTTTTCTAAAAAGGATGTTTATTTAAAAATTTGAAAATACAATGACTTAAATTGGTGACCACAAAAAAATGATGACAGATTTAATATTATTCAAATTTTATACCAATTTGGTTGTTTTTTTGTCAAATCATTGAATCACCGATCTCATTCCATATCTCAGATTTCTTTACCTATGAAGAAAGTTATCAAGAAATGATTTTTATCCATTTATTATGAGGAACGAGTTGACTAAAGTTCTTTTTAGTTGACTAAAGATCATACCTTTTATTTTTTTAACTGTATTATTATAAATATGTATGAACAAAGTTGCATTTCATCTCAAAATCAAAAACATTATATATTTGATTAACCATGTATCCTGCAATTCGAATGATGAGCACGGCACACTTTATTCAAATCTTTACATTTTTTCTCATTACCGCCACAGTCTTATCATCATCCGCTCCCAGTGGCTTCAGCATCGACTTATTCCAACGTCGCTCTAATAATACACACGAGCTCGGATCATCTCCTTACGCCGATACCGTCTTTGATTCCTATGGTTATCTTATGAAATTACAAATCGGTACACCTCCTGTGGAGATCGAAGCTATCTTAGGCACAGGAAGCGAGATCATGTGGACAAATTGTTTGCCTTGTAGTAACTGCGTTAAACCAAGCGGTACTGTAGTATTCGACCCTTCAAAATCCTCGACCTACAAAGAGAGAATATGCGATGGCAAATCTTGTCCGTATGAGATGGCCTACTCAAACAAAAGCTATACAAAAGGGACATTTGCAACCGAGACTATCAGGATCAAATCAACTTCAGGCAAGCCCTATGTAATGCCTGGAACCACCTTTGGATGTTCCCACAACTCCTCAGTAGATTTTAAAACAGTCCCTTCGGGGATTGTTGGTCTAAACTGGGGATCTTTCTCACTTTTGTCTCAAATGGGTGAAGACATGCTAGGTCTCATGTCTTACTGCTTTTCTGGTGAGAGAGGAACTAGTAAGCTCAACTTCGGAAGTAATGCTATTGTGTCGGGAGATGGGACTGTAGCAGCCAATATGTTAAGGAAGAAGGAGGCATATTCTATGTATTACCTAAACCTAGACGCTGTCAGCGTTGGGAAGGTTCGAGTTGAAACATTGGGGACACCGTTTCATGCCACAAACGGGAACATTTTCATTGACTCTGGAACAACTTACACCTACTTGCCCGATAGCTACTGCAACAAAGTGAGGGCGGCAGTGGAAAACGTTGTGAAAGCAGAACGAGTAGCTGCCCCGGACAACATGCTTTGCTACAGAACCACTAACATGGATTTGTTTCCAGTCATAACAATGCATTTCCAAGGTGGTGCGGATCTTGTTCTGGATAAATACAATACGTTTATCATCAATAATGGAAAGTTCATTTGTCTGATAATTTTTTGTCGTCCTCGAGCAGTTTTCGGTAACAGAGCACAAAACAATTTTTTAGTTGGGTATGATACTTCGTCACAATTGGTTTCTTTTAAACCCACTAACTGTTCAGCTTTGTGGAGTTAGTCAAGTTCAATTTTGTAAACATAAATAGTCATTAATAATAAAGAAATATGATAATTTTAAGTTTGCCCTAAAATAAAATAAAAATATATAATCACAATTCACAGATATTTTTTTAAAATTTTAAAAGAAATTTTAGAAGGATTTTTTTCGATCAAATTTTAAAAGGGAAATAAAAACTAATCTATTAAAAAGGGAGTACAAATTTAAAATAACCCTGATTTTTCCTAAAGAATTACCGTCTCATGCCACTGTCTTAATATTAGCTATTTAATTTTAAATTTAAACTAATCATTATCTACCTTCCTATAATAACTAGATGCATGATTTTCTCACATATTTTTTTAGTTTAATACTAACGACATTGTCATACACACCAATATGTGATTAATACTTTATAATAAGAATACCAAAATGTGATTCATATTTTATTATCTTATTATAATTTGTTAAAAATATTCGTGATTTCTCACATAATCAACCACATTACCATACATATGCAATACACGCTTACTACTTTATACAATAAAACTTCTACATCACTTCTAAAGAACCTACCAATCAATCCTATAGGTATTGGATATTTTTAAGGGTCATTATTTATGATTGAATATATTTGGACATTAACATCTAAATATTTATATCCTTGTTTTATTTAAAACACAATTATAAAACAAAATTTCAAACTATTTAAAACATGATTATATTATATAATCTGAAAACATATCTTGTATATATATTTACATATATATATATATATGCATATCTATGGTACTGATTTTTGTATAAAAGGATTCTTATATAAATCCAAATAAACATTTAATTATAATAAGAAATAAACTAAACATATGATATTATATTTTAATTAAATCAACTAAACATATAAATCTATGTATTTTACTTGGGTATCTGCTCGGTTATTATTTGGGTCTATTGGGATTTCAGATTTTTAGGATTAGAGATTTAAACCATGTCCTAAACATTGCGGGTATGGTTCAGATATCCTGCTATTTGGATATTTTGATGGATAACCATTTTTTTTTATATATTTCTGTTGTTATGAGTATTTTATGGTACCAAAATATTTTGTTAGAGTTAGATTTGATTCTAATTCTTCCGATATTAAATATTTTTTAACCAATAAAGCATTGATCAGTTTCATTTAAATTCGGTACTACTTTTTGGATGGGGTTCGGTTTGGTTTTTAGGATATGGATATTTTTCTCAGCTTATCGTTTATGATTAAAAACTTATAAAAATAAAATTTGACCAATGCAAGACATGTTAGACGAGGTATTACTCCGTTTCAGTTTCTAACTTTTAAAAATAAACTAAAACGAATACGACACATGCCAATGCATATTTAAATAAAATTCTATAAAAATTAAAATACATAATTCTAGATAGAAATTATAGTTTATAATAATTAACGTTTCGTAAACAAAATAATTCCATGCTTTGAAAGCACGAATCAAAATCTAGTTTTTGTTTTAATGAGGGGATTTGGTCAACAAATAATTTAGAAAGTATAGTTTTCTAAAAAGGATGTTTATTTAAAAATTTGAAAATACAATGACTTAAATTGGTGACCATAAAAAATGATGACAGATTTAATATTATTCAAATTTTATACCAATTTGGTTGTTTTTTTGTCAAATCATTGAATCACCGATCTCATTCCATTTCTCAGATTTCTTTACCTATGAAGAAAGTTATCAAGAAATGATTTTTATCCATTTATTATGAGGAACGAGTTGACTAAAGTTCGTTATAAGTAAATTTTGATTTGTTTCTTAGGCTTCGAATGAATAACGTAGATCAAATAATGAAAACCAAACTGAAATGCAGATCAAGCAGAATAAATGCAGATCATGCAGATCAAGCAGAACAAACGCATATCACTCTAATTTAATAAATTATTATATTTAAATACATATATATTTTTAATTAAAATTAAAAATCTAAACAAAATATGACTTATTATCTATGAGTAATAAATATTATTTTGACAAAAACAACAATAAATATCACCATATTACTTAATTTTTTTTTTTCGTACCATTTCGTTCAAATAAAAATAATAAAATTATCAATTTTTATATATGTTATTGTATCAGTAAAATCTTCACTTAAATTATTCTAAAATTTAAGGACGGCCTGCAAAATATCAATACTAATTAGAAACAAGACAAATATATCATTTATATATGTTTTTCTATCAATGTAAAAATTATATATTATTTTTAGTGCAGCCGAAAATAGATAATACAAAAATAGTATGTATCTCTAATTATTGTAAACATAATATATACAAATTATGTAAATATTAAATAGACCAATTTTATGCAAATATCTATAAAATTATTTTTATTCTATAAATAATTTTTTTTAAAATAAATAAATAAAATATTAAATACTATTTTATATAAATAAATATATATATATATATTAGTGTAAACGTAATATATAAAAATTATGGATTTATTAAATATCTTTATTTTATGTAAAAGTTTATAAAATTATTTAATTTCTGTGTATCTATCTAAGTATTGTATATATATATATATATATATATGTGTGTGTGTGTGTGTGTATGTGTGTTTAATCCATCGATATATTATTATATATATATATTAGTTTAATATATGAAATGAAAATGTATGTATATATGTTATAATCTATTTTAGAGAATAAGTGAATTTTCTACTAAGTATTATTGAAAATAAATTTTAACTTATTTTTAATCAAACAAAATAAAGTATTACATGATTTATAGATAGTAGACTTAAAAAAAGAAGAAGCTAGACATCCCATTGGGCATCTGCATCTGGCCAGCCTTGTTTTACTCTCTTTTACATGCAGTTCCAAAAAGCAATATATTATTAATCAGCATGCAGGATTGTACTATTTTAATAATTATGTTTAGTTATGCAATTTAGTGGTGAATGGATGTTTTTTTTTTTGAGCAAAGAGATATTTCATTCATTCATAAAATCTAGCACACTCTCACAGGGGAGGTAGAGTTTAATACATCAAGAGTACACCTAGCCAAGCGATCGGCTTCCACATTTTCCAAACGGGAAAAAACTTAAAAGACAGAGTTTCAATAGTAGAACCAAAGAGATAAATGTCGAACAAAATCCCAAATAGTGCTGGACGAGATTCGCCTTTCTTCAAGATAGTAACCAAAGAGAGGGAATCAGACAGAACCACAAGAGATTTAATGTTGGACGAGGCAGTGGACATCACTGCTAAACGAACGGCTAAGGCCTTAGCCATGAGAGCCGAAGAGATAAACTTGCGAGAATCTCAGACAGGAGGAAGTAGAGGAGAACTTATTCCTGAGAAAACAACTCCAACGCCACAAGAGAAAGACACAAGGTTCCAGGAAGCATCCACATTGCAGACAACAGACCCAAAGGGGAGAGGAGCTACCTGAGGCGCCTGAGTATTAGGTGTTGGAGCAGGGAGTGATCGCGGTGGAGAAGGAGTTGAAGTTTCGACCATCTGAGCATTTTTCCATTCACGCGCATCGGCGATGGTCTTATTAATAATCTCCATACTGGAGAAGGATTTGTTATCAAAACAGAGTTTGTTGTGTGCTTTCCATAGGTTCCATAACACCCAAGGCCATAGAGGAACTGAGACCCCCACTGGCGGTAGTGTTAATAACCTTTCTCCAGTCGAGATGAGATGAGCCATAGTAGGTATAGAATCTGTCGGAATAAAGGAGATGGGGAGATAATCCCAGACCTCCTTCGCAACCGGACAGTGTAAGAAAACATGTAGATCATCTTCCACACCACCACACGATTTGCAAGCAAAGGGGGTAAAATCCCTAGATAACAAGTTGGAGCTCACTGGAATCGCCTTTTTGACCAACTTCCAGAGGATATCTTTCAGTTTTGGTGATGTTTTTACGTTCCTGATATTCTTTAACCAACTGAACTCCGGAAAAGGTGGGGGCTGAGGAGGGTGATCACGCATTCCCACTCCATTAGCAGACCTTGTTGAGTAAATTCCGGATTTTTCCGGTAACCACACCAATTCATCTTGTGAAGGGCCAGAGCTTGTCACTAGTCGCTGTATAATTTCCTCATACTGAGGTAGAAATCTCCTGATTTTAGTTACATCCCAAGCATTAGATAGAGGACATAGGAGGTCGCTTACTAGGAGGTTGGTCGCGTCTTTAGGTGGTGGCCCCATTGGAGTGATTGGAGTCTCGTAAGACAGCCACGAGTCCGACCAGACACGGATGTTCTGACCGCTTCCCACCACCCAAATGAGTCCTTTCCTTAAGATCTCTCTACCCGCAAGAATGCTACGCCACCCATGAGAAGAGTTTGCAAGAGGTAGACAGTCTAAGAAGCATGAATTTTTTGCATATTTACCTAAAAGAACCCGAGCCAGAAGTGACTGTGGTTCCTTAAGTAATCTCCACCCGATTTTAGCGAGAAGAGCATCGTTGAAAGTTTCTAAATCTCGGAACCCGAGGCCTCTTGCATATTTGGGCATAGTTAGGGTCGACCAAGCAACCCAACACATCTTTTTTTTCTCCGGGTTAGTATCCCACCAAAATCCTGTTAATACAGACTGAATTTGCTTGCATAGTGATGCTGGGAGCTTAAAGCATGACATCGCATAACACAGCATTGTCGAGAGAACGGATTTCAGAAGGATTTGCTTTCCTGCTCCAGATAAGAACCGAGATGTCCAGCTGAACGCTTTTTGTCGGACTCGATCAACTATTGCTGCAAATATATCACGCTTCTTTCTTCCGAACAGTTCTGGCAAGCCCAAGTTTTTTCCTATTCCACCCTCTGCCTCTATTTTCAGAGTATTTTTCACTCGAGATTTCACCTCAGCCGGGGTCTTGGCTGAGAAATTAATGGAGGACTTGGCAAAATTAATTCGCTGTCCCAAGAGTCTCTTATATTTTCGCAGGATGTCCATCAACGAGGATACACATGTAGGGCTAGAATTGCAAAAGAACATCGTATCATCCGCGAATAATAAATGGTTCACTGGCGGGCTTCCTCGAGAGACTTTAATCCCAGGCATCGAACCATTCAGTTGAGCTTTATCACACAAAGCAGATAGCATCTCAATACACAGTATGAATAAATAAGGAGATATCGGATCTCCTTGACGGATATACCGCAAGAGCGTTTCACCGCACCCTGAGGGCACCCATTAACCAGATAGGCATACAATACCGTCTCCACACAGCTCATAACCCAAGAGATCCAGATAGGGTCAAAACCCAGTTGCTCCAACACCGCTCGTATGAAGTCCCATTCGATCCTATCGTACGCTTTTCTCATGTCAGTTTTCACCGCCATTGAACAAAATTTTTTAGCATCCGAAGTCCGGAGAAAATGCAAGGTCTCATGGGTGATCAGCACATTGTCGCCAATGGCCCGGCCTGCCACAAACGCTGACTGCGAGGAGGAGATAAGTTGGGGCAGTAAAGGTTTGAGCCCACGGGTGAGAATTTTTGGAATAATCTTGTAATGGGTATTGCAGAGAGCTATGGGTCTATAATCTGCCACCTTCCGCTGTACTGTTGATATCTTGCATATTTGCATTGTTTTACCCATTCATCCATGAGCATTTTCATCATATAGATTAGGATTTAGCCATGTCTAGGTTGCATTTTGCATTCATTGTCCTTATTAGGTGTTGGAATGTGCCATGGAGTGATTTGAGATGTTTAGGAGCATTGTGATCCAAAAGGGACTGAAAGATGAGCATGGATGGAGCCTTTAAAGATATCTTCTGTTGCTAATATTTTGGGGAGACATATAAAATTGAGTTAGCTTTCTAATGGAAGTGGTTTCAAGTCGTTTGAAGATATAATGAAGGAGTTATGACCAATTTACTAGAGGCGAGCATCCTGGAGCGGGGTCATGGCAGCGGGGTCAGGGGGTCGGCCCAGACCACAGCGGACCCCCGGGGCGGAGTCAGGGGGGCCGCTCGGCTAAGACGACACCCCACTGTGGGGTTGTGGCAGTGGGGTTGTGACCCCGCTGTGCGCTTATGTTTGGACGAAAAATACTTGTTTTGAGGACCTTTTTGCAATTTCGTTTTTTTATGTTTTGAGTTGGAAAAACCTAATTTTAAGTACTCTTTGTAGCCTACCAGGCAGATCATCTTTGTTCTTGAAGAGAAACCATTGAAAAACCTTTGTTTTACTTTTCTATTTCATCATCTACATGATTAAGCTTGAATCGAACATAGGTTTAAGAGTAATCATGATGATTAGTGAGTAAATCACCTTTTGAATTCATGGGTTAGGGAGATTAAGGGTGATTAGGTTAGTTCTAGGTTGTTTTAGTGCAGATCATTCTTGTTCCTTGCTAGTAGAGTATTCGTAATGCATCTTCTGAGATAACCACTCAAAAGTTGATCAATAGGCATTTCCCACCCAAAAGGTGTTCGATGAAATGCCTGAGACAACTCTCCTAGACTTTTAGTATACTTTGCCAAAGAAATTTGTTGTTAAAGGTGCTAAGATAGCTAATAGACTTGTTAGTAATGATTGCTTTCATATTATTCAACCAAAGACATTTGATGTTTGAGATATGTTAGCAAATGAACATTCATCTAGACATAGAGCTTGTTTAGAATGGTGTCTAGGCTTAAGGTTGATAGTTTGATTGATCGTTTGCCATCCTTAGTTCGAAACTTGATCACCCAAGATCTAATCCCTACTCCCATGAGTTCTCCTTTCTCTTAATCAAGGAAGTTATTTAGTTATCGCTTTTCTTATTCTTAGTTATAGTTTAAAACCATCATTATTCGATTGCACTTAGATTAAGTGAGTACTTGCATTCTCAGTGCTTTAAAATCCCTCAGAAATGGTTCGAAAATCTCTTATACTACAACATTTGCCTTAGGAGCCTTGAAAACTCCTAACATCAAATTGGCGCCGTTGCCAAATTCTGAGTAGATTTAAACATTGAGACTAAGTCATTTTTCTTTTACTTTGTTACTGATTCTTCATCTTCATCTCTCTTTGGATTTTAGGTGTATGAACTTGAGGAGAAAAGGCACAAAAAACCTTGTTCCAAGAGTTCCAGATATCCGGGCGTTTGAAAGAGAGATAGTAAGACAGACAAAACAAGCAGAACAACAGGTTCAACAACAGAGGTTGGATACTGAAATGGCCAACCCACCGCGCCCAGCTCGCCCAGACCGCCCAAACCTTCATGGCAATAGGTTGGGAATCCGAGCACCAGCTGTGGAAGCCAACAACTTTGAGGTCAAACCAGGACTCCTCAACGTGATCGAAAACAACAAGTATCATGGCTTGCCTGTAGAAGACCCATTTGATCACTTGGACAAGTTTGACAGCTATTGTGGGTTGTCAAAAATCAATGGTGTGTCTGAGGATGCCTTCAAGCTCAAACTATTCCCTTTCTCTTTGGGGGACAAGGCACGTCAGTGGGAGAAGACTCTACCCAGCGACTCTATCACCACCTGGGATGAGTGCAAGAGAGCATTCTTGGAGAATTTTTTCTCAACTTCAAGAACATCTAAGTTGAGGAACGAGATATCCAGCTTTCAACAAAATAACTTGGAAGGATTCAGCGAAGCATGGGAGAGATTCAAGAGATATCAAGCACAATGCCCACACCATGGTTTCTCCAAAGAGAGCTTGCTGAGTACATTCTACAGAGGTGCTCTTCCTAAGTACAGAGCAAGATTGGATACATCCAGCAATGGGTTCTTCTTGGGAAGGTCTGAAGAGGATGCAGAGGAGCTGGTAGACANCATTCTACAGAGGTGCTCTTCCTAAGTACAGAGCAAGATTGGATACATCCAGCAATGGGTTCTTCTTGGGAAGGTCTGAAGAGGATGCAGAGGAGCTGGTAGACAACATGGTTAAGAGTGATGCAGTCTACAGCGAAGATCATGACAGAGGTAGTAGAGGTGATGACAAGCAGACAAGGAAGGAACTGAAGGCTCTACATGATAAGATTGACATCCTCATTGCCGACAAAGCTACACAAGAGCAGCTGAACTTTGTTGGGAACACAAGCCAAGCACCAAACGCTGTGACCAATGAAGTGGATGAAATAGAGGGCCAGGAAGAGTTGTGTTTCATTAACAACAATGGTAGTTGGTACAAGAAGGAACCCAATCTTCACTACAACAACTACCCACAAGGAGGATACCAGCAAAGGAACAACCAGCAAGGCAGCTATCAGCCTCAGCAAAACCCACCTCCTGGCTTCACCAACAAGGGAAACCAACTTTCTCAACAACAAGCTAACACTTCTACATCTACTCCTCAGGAAACCAGCACTGATGCTCTACTGAAACAGATTTTGGAGTCTCAGACTAGAAGTGAAAAGCATGTTGGTTATGAGCTGAAGAACCTTCACGCCAAGATTGATGGGAGTTACAATGACCTCAACAAAAAATTTCGGGCTTTGGAGAACCAGTTTTCTTCTATAACTTCCACCTCTAAGCGTCCAGGGAAAGACCATTGCAATGTTGTCATCTCTGCTGCTACCTCTGAGACTGAATTGAATGATCATGAGAAAGAGGTAGATGAGATTGAAAGACTCTTGTACGAATCTGAACTTGTGCAGGATGAGAGACAATTGTAGCCAAGGCTGATGCTCAGCTTGTAGAGAAGGTTGAGGAAAAGGTTGTGCAGCTAGTTGGAGTCAGAGCTGAGATGTCTCCTTATGACAAGCTCCCATTTCCAAAAAGGATCATCACTAAAGCTCAAAAGAAGGTGATCTCCAAGTTCAGGAGTGATTTGAGTGATGTCGGAGTTAAACTTCCAGAGCTTAATACAATGCAAGAGGCCTATGTCCAAATGATGCTCATCAAGGACATTCTAGCTCACAAAGAAAAAGTAGCAGAGCTTCTAGACATCTCTACATCACTGATTGATCCACAAGTCCCTCCAAAGCCTCTCCCTAAGCTAGAGTCACAAGGGAAGTTCACTCTGTCTTGCTCCCTTGGTAAAATCACCATGAATGATGCTCTTGTGGATAGTGGTGCCAATGTCAATGTGATCTCAATGGAAATGGTGAAGAGTCTTGGTATTGAAAGCATGGAGCCAAACACATCTTCTCTCATGTTTGGGGATTCATCTACTACAACCCCCATTGGCCTCATCAAGGACTACCCTTTGAAGATTGGAGAATGCATAATCCCTAAAGACCTCACAGTCCTGAAGATGGCAACTGAGAAGAGAGTTCCTTTAATCCTTGGCACTCCATTCCTCACAACAGTGGGAGCATGTATTGACTTCCCAAACAAGAGGGTCACACTCCTCAATGTGAACAAGGCTGTCTCTTACCCAATCCAGTCCCCAATGGATGCTGGGTATTGTGGAACAATCACTTCTGAAGACACATCCATTGAGAAAACCAAAGCTGAAGTGGCTGTAACTGAGAAAGAAGATCTTGCTGGCAAGTCTTCCCAAGAGTTGTGTGTAGAGCACTTGGGAAGTGCTCAAAAGAGGGGGTAAGTGGAGCAACTGTTGGATATGTGGGTTGTAACCCATAAATTTGTGAATTATATACTTGGATAATGATTGAATCGCGCACGAGGTCACTTTCCTTAAAGAGTATTTCGACCCTATTCCAAGCCTTTGGGTTACACGAAATCCCTTTGTAGGATAAGACAATCAAAGTCACATTCTTGTTCTAGGCTAAGATACAAGAATAACAAATAGAGCTTTAATGCTTATATGTGTTTCTTCAAAGATCTTTGATGATCTTTGAACAATAAATCTATTTCTCTCTTACTCTCTTACTAACTATTAGTTTCTAATTTTTCCTCTCTCTCTCTTGCCAATGCCTACATCCCTTTATATAGAGAATGAAAGGTTGCAACCAATAATTGCAATGGTTAATCCAAGAGATGCAATGGTTAATACTAATGGTTGCAATGATTAATGAAGAGTTGCAATGGTTAGTTAAAGAGTTGCAATGGTTAATCACCAAGGGTTGCAATCATAAAGGTAGTTATTACCAAAGGTTGCAAATATCAATATGGTTATCACCAAAGGTTGCAATCATTAATATGGTTATTACCAAATGTTGTAATCATCAATAGTTGCAAGCTTTTATTTATGTAGTTGTGATTGTTCACATAAACAATTGCAATGGTTCATTGCACCCTTTCACTTAAACCCTTTCACTTAAATATATAACAATCCTCCCCCATTTAAGTGAAATCATAGATTTATTAAATAAATAATACATATATCAAACTCATGCATAAATGAAAATGTTCGANACCCTTTCACTTAAACCCTTTCACTTAAATATATAACAATCCTCCCCCATTTAAGTGAAATCATAGATTTATTAAATAAATAATACATATATCAAACTCATGCATAAATGAAAATGTTCGAAGAATTGAATTTTCATCTTAGTGTAATACACATTCCAAATGCTCGAGAATCGGGATGTCCTACGGATTGAATCCCTCAGCCCATTTTGAGCACATGAAGATAATACACACACATGTTTCCACACTACTCTAAGTGTTTACTCGACACTAATATAAGCCATGTGTCCCAATCTATTCATGAATATATACAAAGCCAAGTCCCAGCTTATTGAAGCGGCATCACTTCACATTCATATAGGTAAATACTTTCACTCATGCACCTGCAAATGCACTTTTTCAAAGTATTTATTAAGAATAATATTTCAACCTATTCTTGCAGGTCCAAGCACATACCTTGGGATGACAAAAAAAAATGTGCTTCAATCTTTAAGTGTAGGCTTTCCACATTGAATTCAGCCTCTAACGTCATATTAGAGGGGAATTGGGTATCCCACCATTAAAGATTTCAAATGGACTTTAAACTCATCCCTTTAACAGACTCAACTACCAAGTCTCTAGCTAATCATTTCGTCAAATGATATGCTACCTTCCTTTCAGACCGAACAATCTCTTTGGTAATCACCTCGTGAGTGATCAGCTCACATACTGCGCTATATCTAACGCCAGGTGTCGCGACTTACCATTATACACTTAGTTATAAGCTTTAACCAAGACTTTTTAACTATCAGAGATAGAAACTGGTGATACTATTTCGGCCAAAACAGAATCTTATAAATTAAATTATTTATTCAATATTCTGTTTACTAGCATATGCTAATGCTACAAATTTTTATTTTATAGTCAAATTTTTCATGCAAATTTGCTCCTCAAAATGGTACCTCCCTAAGCAAATACACTCAACCACTTATAGAAGAATGATCTTCTATATTGATAATCAAATTTGCATCTAAGTACCCTTCTACCAACAAAGGAAATTTGACATAAAACAAACCATAATTTATGTTTTCATTCAAACACTCGAGTTGTGATATTTATTGTCCTTTATAAGGCCCAGTCTTCACACTCGCATCCATGGGAGTTGTCATTGGAGAACAATCTCACAATCAAACGTCTTAACAACTTTCTCAATATAAAGAGAGTTTGTTAAAGATAGTTTTTTATTTGTANGGAGAACAATCTCACAATCAAACGTCTTAACAACTTTCTCAATATAAAGAGAGTTTGTTAAAGATAGTTTTTTATTTGTATGTGTGATTCAAATTTCAAGAATCACATCCACCTCCCCCATGTCTTTCATTGTAAAACTTGATGACAATAATGCTTTTGTAAACTCTACTTATCTATGGCTAGTGCCAAAGATCAATATTTCATCAACATATAAGCAAATGATTATTCCATTACTGAATTCATCAATTTGTTATATAAACACTTATCCTAGTAGTTTAACTCAAACCACTTGATAAGACAATCTCATTAAACATTTGATGTTAATGCTTAGGTGCTTTCTTTACCATACATATGAATGTATACATTTATACTTATTACAAGGTACAATAGAACCTTAAGGCTGTTTCATACACACTTCTTTTTGAGCCATCGATCCATATCATGGATCATAGTCCATAGCACCTGACCATGAACAATATGTTTACCACTCATGATGGCTCGGCCTTAACCCTAATTACTTGCATTTATAAGTATCAATGATATTATGTTCGTACCCATTTGGTAACATTATGTTCGCACCCTTTCGGTGATGTTATATTCACACCTTCTTGGTGACGTTACATTCTCAACCTTTTGGTGATGTTACATTCGCACCCTTTCGGTGATGTTATATTCGCACCCTTTCAGTGACGTTCCATTTGCACCCTTTCGGTAACGTGACATTCGCACATTTTCGGTGACGTTACATTCGCACCTTTTCGATTCCGAACTATTTGCACCCTTTCGGTGCCGAACCATTCACACCCTTTCGGACCCGAACCATTCGCACCCTTTCGGTCCCGAACTGTTCGCACCCTTTCGGTCCCGAACCGTTCGCACTCTTTCGGTCCCGAACCGTTCGCACCCTTTCGGTCCCGAACCGTTCGCACCCTTTAGGTCCTGAACCGTTCGCACCCTTTCGGTCCCGAACCATGTTTGCATTTCTTGGGTCACGACACGTTCGTACCTCTTGGGTCATGACACATTCGTACCACTTGGGTCACGACACGTTCGTACCTCTTGGATCATGATACGTTCGTACCTCTTGGATCACGATGCACTCGTATCCCTTGGTTAACGATATGATCACACCCTTTGGATGACACCCCTTGATGACATCTTTTGGTGGTATCCCTTGGTGGCACCCATTGGTGGCATACCTTGATGACATCCTTTGGTGGTATCTTTGGTGGTACCGTGTTCGATCATCATTAGCAATACTTTTTAAAATGAAACTAACATACCTTTGAGAATATAGCAATGATGTATTATTCTCCATTGTTTCATCTTCTTTCTCCATCTTCAAAAGTTTACTCACTCAAACATTTACAACTTTTCAGACTTTGATCTATCTCTCGCACAAATATACTAGTCATAGTTCACAAGAAAATACTCTTTAAGATTGTTGGATATGTGGGTTGTAACCCATAAATTTGTGAATTATATACTTGGATAATGATTGAATCGCGCACGAGGTCACTTTCCTTAAAGAGTATTTCGACCCTATTCCAAGCCTTTGGGTTACACGAAATCCCTTTGTAGGATAAGACAATCAAAGTCACATTCTTGTTCTAGGCTAAGATACAAGAATAACAAATAGAGCTTTAATGCTTATATGTGTTTCTTCAAAGATCTTTGATGATCTTTGAACAATAAATCTATTTCTCTCTTACTCTCTTACTAACTATTAGTTTCTAATTTTTCCTCTCTCTCTCTTGCCAATGCCTACATCCCTTTATATAGAGAATGAAAGGTTGCAACCAATAATTGCAATGGTTAATCCAAGAGATGCAATGGTTAATACTAATGGTTGCAATGATTAACGAAGAGTTGCAATGGTTAGTTAAAGAGTTGCAATGGTTAATCACCAAGGGTTGCAATCATAAAGGTAGTTATTACCAAAGGTTGCAAATATCAATATGGTTATCACCAAAGGTTGCAATCATTAATATGGTTATTACCAAATGTTGTAATCATCAATAGTTGCAAGCTTTTATTTATGTAGTTGTGATTGTTCACATAAACAATTACAATGGTTCATTGCACCCTTTCACTTAAACCCTTTCACTTAAATATATAACAGCAACAAAATCTGCTCATGGAGCCATTGAGTACAAGATCAAATGCAAGGGAAGGTCTAAGCCATTCTCCAGTGCAAGAGCCACCACCACTCTTGAAGGTGGGAAGGACCCTCCTTCTCACTAACTCCAAGTAAGTGCATCCTTAGCTTTGTAAATATTTAGTTCATTCATATTTTATCTCTCTTTTGATCTCTCTTCCAAGTTTACTCTCACACAAGAGACTGTGTGAAGTAAGTTTAGGGGAGAGTCCACTGTCTCACATTGTGTTTTGTTTTGTTTTCTTGTCATGAGTCTCATGCAATGCATTACATACTTATATGCATAGAAAAACCAAAAAAAATTGAAAATTTTGAAAACCCAAAAAAAAAAAAAATCATGTAGGTTGCATCACTTGTATTTCTAGGAGAGTCTAGAGCATATAGCTTGCATTCATATGCATTGGTAGCCATTTTGAAACACCTTGTAAAGAACACTTGTCAAGAGCTCAAAGTGACACCCTAGTTAGACATATCAAGTAGCTTAAGCATCTCTTGAAAACCTTGCACGCTTCGAGCCTTGAAAACTTTTCTTGAAACATGTTTGCTTGCTTTAAATCGACATTGTTCTTAAAATCAGCTCCAATCTGAAATTTGGCTTAATGAACTTAATCTCTCTTGCATATAGGCACTTGCATACTTGATCATGGATCTCATACACATTTGGGTTATCTTATTCCATTTTACCACTCTTTTGTTAACCCAAATGGTACTCCTCACCCTTAATTTGAACCCAAGCCATTCTTTTGAGACCAAACATTTAATTTGCATGAGTGAGGCCTTCTTTTGATAGCTTGTCATGTGCAAAATCTTGAGAGTATTGGAG
>CAKOAT010305154.1:153441-168418 GCA_932364175.1 Eruca vesicaria subsp. sativa
TACCAGAGCGATTTTCTTAACGCGTCGATGGCGGCTTTGTCGCTGATCCCGCTAACCCTAGCCATGACGAGTTTGAATCTACTCATGAAATCGCGGAGAGATTCGTCTTCCTCGTGCACCAAGCTCCAGAGATCGGCGTCGGAGGTTTCCGGGTTAATGAACATCGAGTATTGTTTCAGGAACTCCGAAGCCAGCCGACGGAAACTTCCGATCGAGTTTCGCCTAAGTTTGGCGAACCATTCGAGCGCGGCTCCTTCTAGGTTTTCGACGAAGAGGCGGCAGTAACCTGCGTCTTTTTCGTGGTCCTTGAGCTTGGCTCGTCCCATGGTGATCTGGAACGCTTGCAGGTGCGCTTTGGGATCAGACGTCCCGTCGTAAGTTGGCACCTTAAGCTTTCCGAGATCGGGCAGTTTGATCTCGGTGATAGGGGCCGTGAAAGGCGTTTTCCGAGATTCGTATAGCAGCCGATCGATCTCGGGTGCGGCGCTGGTCGCGTGATGAATCTGGGATTTCACCGCTTTTACCGCTGCGGCCGTTTTGGTAATGTATTCGCAGAGATCGCGAATCTCGGTTTGATCGCCAGCAGTTTTCCGACCTCGTCGGCGTTTGCTGCGAGTGACCGGAGATCGCTCCTCGGCAGTTTTTGCATATCGCGCGACTTCGAGTTCCCCTTCGTCTCCAGTAAAGGAACGTTCGGGAGAAGACTCCGGTCGAGGACTGCGAGTTTTCCTTCTCCTAGGATGGACGTCGGCGTCTTCGTCCGTCGAATCGGCCTGGTCGCTCGTTTCCAAGTTGACCCGTTCGATGCCGTCACCCTCGGTCTCCTGTTCGCGAATAGGAGATTTTTCCGATTCGTTCAGCGTCGCGTCAGGGTTTTCTTTTCCGGAATCTTTTTCCGGTACGTTTCCCTGGTCGATTCTGGGACGATCCGTAGGAGCGCCGAAATCGAGCCTCCTTCCGCAGATCTTGGTAGTTCCGCGGGCGCGAATCGCTTTGGTTCTCGCAGTTAGGGTTTCGAGCCGTTTTGCGAGCGAACCAATGAGCTTTTCCTGCTCTTCCGATTTTTTGTTAAACTCGGAAAGCATCTTTTCGACGGTCTCGGCGTTAGCGTTCGCAGCGTTGGCCGCATGCGCGTCTTTTGGTAGTGATGTTTCAACGTTGTCGCGTTCGTCGCGAGTTTGGTTATCACCAGTCATCGTTTCTTTGTTGGACATGTTGCGGTTACGGTGTAAGATAGATCCGACCCCCCCCCTCCTTCAAGCGCCAAACTGTGGGAGTCGATTTCACCCTACTGTCAAATAAATCGTAAAAAAGGAAACTTCTGGAAAACCCTAAGTTTCTAGAGGAACCGGCTATCTGCGAGAACCGCACAACGAAAAATAAGAAAATGATAACTTTGGAATTTGAATGAAAATAAACGAAATAGAGAGCAAAGAGGTTCTTATTCCGAATCTGCGTAGAACTGGTACAAAAAGAGTAGCCGAAAACGTAAGAACTAGAAAATCCTAATTGAGACGCAGCTCGCTAACAGAAAAACGGAAAGATTCCTAAAACCTAGTTTTGGTGGTGAGAGCTCTGAATTTCGTGTGTCTGCTTCTGCCCTAGACCTCCTCTTTATATACTCCTTGCCTTGGCTATCCGATCTTTCCATTTCGCCCAGATTTGACTAAATCGGGAATTTTCTATTCTTCTCGATCCTTCCTTTTCTTCTGCGGAAATCTTCTATTTCTCTTCAAACCTTCCTTTTATCTTTAAACTTGACTTTTATTTTCCTTCTGCGAGTAAACCGTCAAAACGTCGTCAAATCTGCGGGTTAGATTCCGTTAAGATCGCGAGATGGACTTTTATCGCGTTTTAGGTCCTTTCGGGCCGTTTTGCGATAAAAGCCGTTTTGCGATAAAAACCGTTTTCCGACTTTTTACGGGATCGTTTCCTGATCTGAAGTTGTTTTTTAATAAATTTCTCGAGTTAATCGCAAATTTTTACGATTTACTCGACTTTTTATTAAAAACACGTTTTTTACAACTTACTCGACGTTTTCTATTAAAAAGCGCGTTTTTACGATTTTAACGAGAAATCTCGAATAAATCTTATAGTTTAGGCAATGTTCGGTGTTTCGTTTAACCGTTGCCGTTTTATACGATTTCCTCGAGTTCTTTCCGAGAAAACGAAGTTTTACGGTATTTATCGTAAAACTCGAACGGTAAGTCGGATCGAGATGGAACGGGAGATATTTCGGCCGTGGTTTAGAATGCGACTTTGTCGAAAAACGTAAGTTTCAAATCGGGAATGCGGGAAATCGAGACGCAGAGTGTCCGGGAAGTCTCTAGTTCGCCCATCGGCGAACTAAGCCGGGACCGGCTTAGTTCACCGATGGGCGAACTAGTCGAGCATGTCCTAGTTCGCCGATGGGCAAACTAGTTGATTACTCCCTAGTTCGCGCATCGGCGAACTAAGCCGGGCCCGGCTTAGTTCGCCGATGGGCAAACTAGGGAGTGACTCTTAGTTCGCCGATGGGCAAACTAGGGAGTGACTCTTAGTTCGCCGATGGGCGAACTAGTTGCGACTAGTTCGCGTTTTACGGCTTTTTCGGTTTTTTGCGTTTTTGTAAAACGATTCTCGAGTTTTATAAAACGATTTTTCGAGTTTTATAAAATGATTCTCGAGTTTTATAAAACGATTTTCGAGTTTTATAAAACGATTTTTCGAGTTTTATAAAATGATTCTCGAGTTTTATAAAACGATTCTTCGAGTTTTATAAAACGATTCTCGAGTTTCATAAAACGATTCTTCGAGTTTTATAAAACGATTCCTCGAGTTTTATAAAACGATTCTCGAGTTTTATAAAACGATTCTTGAGCTTTATAAAACGATTCTTCGAGTTTTATAAAACGATTCTCGAGTTTTATAAAACGATTCTCGAGTTTTATAAAACGATTCTNAACGATTCTTGAGCTTTATAAAACGATTCTTCGAGTTTTATAAAACGATTCTCGAGTTTTATAAAACGATTCTCGAGTTTTATAAAACGATTCTCGAGTTTTATAAAACGATTCTCGAGTTTTATAAAACGATTCTCGAGTTTTATAAAACGATTCTCGAGTTTTATAAAACGATTCTCGAGTTTTATAAAACGATTCTTGAGTCTTATAAAACGATTCTTCGAGTTTTATAAAACGATTTTCGAGTTTTATAAACGATTCTCGAGTTTTATAAAAAGATTCTCGAGTTTTATAAAACGATTCTCGAGTTTTATAAAACGATTCTTCGAGTTTTATAAAATGATTCTCGAGTTTTATAAAACGATTCTTCGAGTTTTATAAAACGATTCTTCAAGTTTTATGAAACGATTCTCGAGTTTTATAAAACGATTCTCGAGTTTTATAAAACGATTCTCGAGTTTTATTAAACGATCTCTGAGTTTTATAAAACGATTCTCGAGTTTTATAAAACGATCTTTGGAGTTTTATAAAACGTATTTTTATTTTTACTTTTGGGGAGACTTTTAGCCATTGATTCCGTCGTGACCGATTTTGACACCAACAACGAATTGTCAAGGTGTTGCCCAAACCTTGACAATTCCAACTTGCAATCACTAAGGAAGAGGAGGAGGAGGGGCCAAAAGTCCGCCCCACCCTACTTCTTGTTTTGCTGAGCTCTAGAAGAAGTCGATCGAGGTATCCTACTAGTACCAGCCTTATCGCAAGGCAAATTGCTTTCCTTTTCAACACACAATTTCTTTTTTGGAGGGTTCAGAGATCTTGAAACCAAATTCTTCTTGAGGTTTAGGCCAAGCAAAGGACTCAAGGAGACCTTCTTCTTAGCTACAGCCTTTGTCGCCTTACGTTTACCAGCAGATTTAGCCGCAGGAGGGGGGCCGATAAAGGGAGAACAGCTTCCGATCTTTCTCTGCCAACCAACCTCTGTGCAGCCGGCAGACGAGAGCCAGAAGGGAAGTGAGGGCTCACAATTTGATCGTGTTCCTCACCTCCTTCATAGGCAATTTCCACATCTTGTAGTCTGGCTGAATCAGAATTTGTCCCTATTCTCAGGGGAAGGTTATCTCTAAGGTCCGGTTCAGAGATACGTTGAAGAGCAGACCTCCTCTCTCTGGAACCCGAATGGCCTCCATCATAGCTATGGTTTGTGGGGTACTCTAACCTTTCTCTGACCGGCTGAGGCGACATGGTGTGGACCTCGGACGATCGAGGTTGTAAAGAAGGAGTACCACGAGATTCTCCAGCCACGACATTCTGAGTAGAGACCTTTTTCCCGCTAGAGAGGACTCTGGAGTCTCTGCTTTCCGCCCTTCTGGAGACATCAAGCTCCTTAGGGGGACGGTTATCATCTTCCTTAACCTCCCGTATTCTTTCACGGTAAACCATGGATCGTCGTGGAGAATTGCGGGATCCTCTATGATCAGAGCGAGTAGACGAGAAGCCTCTCACTTCGCTAAAGCTGGAACGGTGAGGAGGACTCTGTTGGGAGGGACGGCGGTACCCGCGTCTATCATCATGTCTACGCTTTTCCGCTTCAATACGTTGCAGAGCAATTCATTGTGTGATACCGAGTTTTCTATCCTTCAGAGGAGGATCATGTCTAGACCTCTGGGGACAGTCTTTTTCCTCATGAAACAGAGAAAAACATGTAAAACAATGTTTCTCTATCTTCATGTATTCAAATTCCACACAAGTGACTTCATCCGTAGGGAGTAGTATTTCAGAGGACATAACCAAAGGGATTAGTCCGTTAATCTCGACCCTAACTCGAGCATCATCAACGACCTTGTCAGTCACAAGACCGATTCCATCCCCAATAGCATCGACAGCTTTCTCCTTCCAAAAGTGTAGGGGGATACCATGGATTCTTATCCAAAAGGAGATAGTACTTGGGAAACTTTCAGCAACGGTAGGTTCCCAACGTTGTATTATGAGCATCCACTTTTTGTAGTGGTACGGACCATTGTGTAAAACCAACAAGAGGTCCTTTTTAGAGGTAAACTTAGACTGAAACATTTCTGGTCCAAGCTCGCGACCTATAACTCTTCCCACCAGATCCCATACTTGTGGGAGAAAGTCAATGACAGCACGGGGCCTTTGGAACAGAGGATTAGTAACCCGACCGATGAGGGTAAGTTTGTTAGCTTCAATAAGTAGAGAAGTATCGCTAGCAGGAATTCTGATGGGGGGTTTCTTTACTTGGCGATTAGGCTCCTCAGCCCATTTTTCCTTCTCATGGCAAGAGAATCTTCTTGACATGGTGATGTGTAAAACACAGACAAGTTGAGAAAGGAGCTACCACTGGTGAAGATTTAAGACGGTAGAAACGTGTTAGGAACTGGAGGTTATAACAACCCAAAGACGAAGCTTGTTTACTGATTCAGAGACATGCTCCAAGAAGGAGAATCCGATATTTGGCCGATAGAAACAGGTGAGCGAGGCATTTTTAAAGTTTGGGAAGGCACAGGCGACCTTGTCTGACCACCGACGGCCGTCGGGGGTAAATTCCGGCCCAGAAACAAACCAAGGCGGTATTGAGATTTGAAAAGTTTACCGAAAAAGGTAAAAAACCAGGATAAGAAGGTAGAAACTAGCTAGTAAAACCTCTCGTGGGAGTAGTGCCTGGGAGAGTACTCGTCTCTCGTCGAATTTCACACGTAGTACTTTGGGCCAAATTCAAATATTTTGTTTATATGCACAAAAATTAAACACATGATTATTATATTTTACTTTTTCTCAATATAATTTAAGTTTCATAAAATATTGGAATATTTATAATGAAAGACGTAATCTTTTTTAAAAGAGTAATATAACAGTTTAAATAAGTTAAAAAGGTAAAATCATTTTAGAAAAATATCAAAATAATAAAATTTATTGATTAGAGAAATACCAAACCCTATACAAAATCAAATTCAAATTTCTTAAACATAAATACTCATTTATAAAATAATAATAAAGAAAGATGTTAATTTTAAGTTTGCCATAAAATACAATAAAATATATGAAAATATTACATTTCACATATATTTTTCAATTTTAGAAGAAATTTTAAAAATAAAGTAAATATGTATTTTAAAAACACAGATTAAAATCTAGTTGTTTTTTAAACAAAGAAATATCTTTGTTATACATGGCTTGTTATAAACAATTGTCGTTATAAGTAAATTTTGATTTGTTTCTTAGGCTTCGAATGGATAACGTAGATCAAAAAATGCAGACCAAACTGAAATGCAGATCAAGCAGAACAAATGCAGATCATGCAGATCAAGAAAAACAAACATAAATCACTCTAATTTAATAAATTATTATATTTAAATCGAGATAATTTTTAATGAAAATTAAAAATCTAAAAAAATATGACTTATTATATATGAGTAATAAATATTATTTTGACAAAAACAACAATAAATATCACCATATTACTTAATTTTTGTTTTTTTGTACCATTTCGTTCAAATAAAAATAATAAATTATCAATTTTTATATATGTTATTGTATCAGTAAAATCTTCACTTAAATTATTCTAAAATGTAAGGACGGCCTGCAAAATATCAATACTGTTGGTGTCGAAAACCGTAATCCCGAAATCAACGTCTACGATAGCTTCTGTAAAAATGGAATCATTACTTTCCGCAAAAATCATTTTATAAAGCTCGAGAATCGTTTTATAAAACTCGAAGAACCGTTTTATAAAACTCAAGAATCGTTTTATAAAACTCGAGAATCGTTTCATAAAACTCGAGAATCGTTTTAAAAAAAACTCAAGAATCGTTTTATAAAACTCGAGAATCGTTTTATAAAACTCGAGAATCGTTTTATAAAACTCGAGAATCGTTTTATAAAACTCGAGAATCGTTTTATAAAACTCGAGAATCGTTTTATAAAACTCAAGAATCGTTTTATAAAACTCAAGAATCGTTTTATAAAACTCGAGAATCGTTTTATAAAACTCGAGAATCGTTTTATAAAACTCGAGAATCGTTTTATAAAACTCGAGAATCGTTTTATAAAACTCGAGAATCGTTTTATAAAACTCGAGAATCGTTTTATAAAACTCGAGAATCGTTTTATAAAACTCAAGAATCGTTTTATAAAACTCAAGAATCATTTTATAAAACTCGAAGATCGTTTTATAAAAACTCGAAGAACCGTTTTATAAAACTCGAGAATCGTTTTACAAAATCGCAAAAAACCGAAACCGCCGCAAAACGCGAACTAGTCACGACTAGTTCGCCAGCAGGCGAACTAGAAGCCTCTCGACTAGTTCGCCTGCTGGCGAACTAAGCCAGCCCGGCTTAGTTCGCCACCAGGCGAACTAGGAGTCTCTCAACTAGTTCGCCTGCTGGTGAACTAAGCCGAGCTGGCTTAGTTCGCCAGCAAGCGAACTAGGAGCCTCTCGACTAGTTCGCCAGCAAGCGAACTAGGAGCCTCTCGACTAGTTCGCCTGCTAGCGAACTAAGCCAGTTCGGCTTAGTTCGCCAGCAGGCGAACTAGGAACACCCTGACTAGTTTGCCAGCAGGCGAACAAGAAGCTCCTAGGACAGCTGGACCGGACCGGCTCGATTCTCCGTACGCTGAACCCACCATCCCGAGCCTCGATCTCACGCATCCCCGATTCGAAACTTACGCCCTTCGACATGGTCGCATTCTGAACCACGGCCAAAATCTCTCTCGTTTCGTCTCGACCCGACTTATCGTTTGAGTTTTATGATAAAAACCGTAAAACTCTGTTTTCTCGAAAAGAACTCGAAGAAATCGTATAAAACGGTCACGGTTAAGCAAGACACCGAACATCGCCTAAACTATACGATTTATCCGAGATTTTTTGTTAAGATCATAAAAGACGCGTTTTTAATAAAACACGTCGAGAAAATCGTAAAAACGGCATCGGATCAGGAAACGATCTCGTATAAAATCGTAAAACGGTTTTTATCGTAAAACGGCCCGAAAGTTTCTAAAAACGATAAAAACCCATCTCGCGATATTAACGAAATCAAACCCGAAGATACGATAACGTTTTGACGGTTTATTCGCAGAAGGGAAATAAAAGGCAAGTTTGAAGATAAATAGAAGATTTCCGCGGGAAGAAAGGAATGATGGAGATAAAAGGAAGTTTCCCGATAAACTCGAATCCGGGCAAAATGGAAAGATTGAGCCGCTTGGGAAAGGAGTATATAAACCGGAGGCATAGGGAAGAGGAGGAGGACGAAAATCAGACCTACAAAGGCGGCTGTTAGCTTAGGAATTTAGGACTTAGCGTTTAGACTAGCAATTCAGATCCTTAGGGTTTCTTCCTAAGTTTCCATATTTGACGGAAAATCGACAGTGTGGATTTCGGTTCCCACAGTTTGGCGCTAGAAGGAGGGGGGGGGGTCGGATTCTCTTACACCATAATCACTAAAACTAACGAGAAATAACATGCCTAATCTAAACGGCGACGTCATCTCGTTCGAGAAAAGAGCAACGATCGATTCGATCAAACATCTCAACGATCTTCTCGTTATTGAGCTGACGATCCAGAATATGGATGTCGCGAGGATATCAGTCGATACCGGAAGCTTGGCTGATATCATCTTCAAAAATACTCTCGAGAGAATGGAAATCGATCTGTCTGAAATCGTGGAAAACGTAATCCCGCTAGTAGGACTCTCGGGAGAGATCACCATGACCCTCGGAACGATCAACCTGACAGTTCACGCCGGGAGCATAGTGAAAAACGTCGAATTCGAATTCGTCGACCGACCTATGTCTTACAACGCAATCGTAGGGACACCGTGGTTAAATTCAATGCAAGCGATTCCGTCGACGTACCATATGTGTCTCAAGTTTCCGACTCCGTGCGGGATCGAGACTATATGGGGAAATCGGAGGACCTCGCAAGTTTGCTACGCCGCGGATTTAAAACAAAAAATCTGCCGGTCGATATCTTTTCCAAAAAGAAAAAGAAGTTGACGTCCCTCGACAACGCCCCAGAGCAAGATAAAACGGAACTCTTCTGGCAGTTGCGAGCGGCCAAGGCTTTGGAAGGTAAATGCGAGCCAACCTGTGAACCCGTCATCTCAGTATGCATCGACGAGAATTTTCCAGAACGCTGCGTCGAAATCGGTGCGAACCTGAGCGAGACCTTAAAAGTCGAACTCCTGACATGTCTGAAACCAAACTCGAACACGTTCGCTTGGACTGTGGAAGATATGCCGGGGATTGACATAAACATCACATGTCATGAACATAACGTTGACCCAACATCCAAACCCGTCAAACAAAAAAGACAAAACTGGGGCCAGAACGCGCCGAAGCGGTCAACAGCGAAGTCGATAGGCTCCTCAAAGTAGGATCGATCACGGAAGTTCGATATCCCGACTGGCTCGCCAATCCCGTTGTCGTAAAGAAAAAGAACGGAAAGTGGCGAGTTTGCGTCGATTTTACCAATCTTAATAAAGCATATCCAAAGGATAGTTATCCGCTGCCGCATATCGATCGCTTAGTCGAGGCAACCGCGGGAAACAAACTCTTATCCTTCATGGACGCTTTCTCAGGATACAATCAAATCATGATGAATCCTGACGATCGGGAGAAAACCGCATTCATAGCTGACCGGGGAACCTATTGCTATAAAGTGATGCATTTTGGTCTAAAGAACGCCGGTGCGAGTTACCAACGACTCGTCAATCGAATGTTCTCCGAGCAACTCGGAAAAACAATGAAAGTGTACATCGACGATATGCTCGTGAAATCACTAGAAGAGCAAGACCACGTCGTACACCTCCAAGAATGTTTCGAAAGGCTCAATCTTCATAACATGAAGTTGAACCCGACAAAGTGTCGGTTTTTCGTCGCGTCCAGAGAATTTCTAGGGTACCTCGTCACTTACCGCGGGATCGAGGCTAACCCGAAACAAATCACAGCGCTAATAGAGATGGTCTCTCCCAGGATGAAATGCGAAGTACAAAGACTGACCGGAAGGGTCGCAGCACTTAACCGTTTTATCTCGCGATCAACGGACAAATGTCTACCTTTCTACGAAACATTGAAGGGAAACAAAAAGTTCCAATGGTCAGAAGAATGCGAGAAAGCTTTCCAACAGCTGAAACATTACCTAGCTACCCCGCCAGTACTCACGAAGCCCGTAGAAGGAGAACCATTATTCCTCTATATCGCGGTATTAACAACCGCCGTGAGTGGCGTCTTTATTCGGGAGGAACGCGGCGAACAAAAACCGATCTTTTACGTAAGTAAGACTCTACTGGACGCAGAAACGCGATATCCGATGATGGAGAAATTGGCTTTGGCCGTAGTCATGTCGGCAAGAAAATTGAGACCATATTTCCAATCTCACACCATCGTCGTGCCCACTTTGTTCCCTCTCCGCACCATTTTGCATAGTCCTAGTCTATCGGGAAGATTAGCAAAATGGGTGATCGAGTTGAGCGAGTACGATATTGAATATCACGCCAAGACTTGCGCTAAGTCGCAAGTACTCGCGGACTTCATAGTGGAACTCCCAACGGGAAGCACGTCCAACCAAGAGCCGAACTCGACTTGGATCTTTTACATTGACGGATCCTCATCCAAACAAGGCTCTGGGATTGGCATCCGACTTGCATCCCCAACGGGTGAAGTATTGGAACAATCATTCCGATTAAGTTTCCACGGACTGAAGATTCGTAATCTTCACGCATACTGCGACTCCCAGCTGGTGGCTAGTCAATTCAGCGGAGAATACGAAGCAAGGGACGAGAGAATGGAAGCGTTTCTGATCTTGGTAAAAGATCTAACTCAGAAGTTCGATCAATTCGCCCTGACTAGAATTCCTCGAGCGGAAAACGCCCAGGCAGACGCCTTGGCCGCCTTAGCATCCAGCTCGGATCATGGCATGAGCAAGGTAATTCCCGTTGAATTCATCGAACACCTTAGCATCGGACCGCCCATAGTCGTGAACCTGATCAATGAACCAGAGAACGACATGGACGAAAGCCACTCAGCCAAAGATCAGTCCGATTAGGGATTCGATCGTCTGTGGATGGAAACGATTCTCGCATACATAACCAACGGAGAACTTCCACCGGAAAAATGGGCGGCCCGAAAAATAAGAACTCAGGCCGCGCGGTATGTCGTAATGGACGGAGAACTTTACAAATGGAGATTCTCCGGACCCCTGATGACTTGCGTGCAAGGGGAGAAAGCGCAGCAGGTAATGCAGGAAGTGCACTCCGGATCTTGCGGAAACCACTACGGCGGAAGATCTCTCGCAATAAAGATCAAGCGCCACAGATATTTCTGGCCAACGATGGTAAAAGAGTGTGAAGATTTTCGCGAAAATGTGAGAAGTGCCAGCGGCACGCTCCGACTATTCACCAACCCGCCGAAGTCCTTTCATCTATCTCGGCACCGTACCCGTTCATGCGGTGGTCGATGGATATAGTCGGGCCAATGCACGCGTCAAAACAAAAACGCTTCCTTCTGGTTCTGACCGACTTCTTCTCTAAATGGGTCGAAGCCGACTCTTACGCAAGCATCAAACACGCCCAGATAGAAAGTTTCGTATGGAGAAAAATAGTCTGTAGACATGGAGTACCATACGAAATCGTGACGGATAATGGATCCCAATTTATCTCGACTAGATTCGAAGCTTTTTGCGAAAAATGGAAAATACGATTGACAAAATCGACTCCAAGATATCCTCAAGGCAACAGACAAGCCGAGACTATTAATAAAACTATCCTCGACGGTCTCAAGAAACGCCTTGACGCCAAAAAGGGAAAGTGGGCCGAAGAACTCGAAGGAGTTTTATGGTCACACCGCACAACCCCGAGGCGGGCAACAGGCGAAACTCCTTTTGCCCTCGTATATGGGACGGAATGCATGATTCCCGCGGAAGTCGAATTTCCGGGAGTACGCAGAAGACTGCTCCCAGAAAGAGAAGAGGCAAATAACTTAATGCTTCTTGACGAACTCGATTTGATTAACGAACGGTGGGATCAGGCACTCGTTCGAATTCAAAACTATCAGCAAGCGGCCGCAAAATACTATAATGCAAACGTACGCAGCCGCAGATTCCATGAAGGCGAACTAGTCTTACGAAAAGTCTTCCAGAACACCGCAGAACGAAACGCCGGTAAACTGGGAGCAAACTGGGAAGGACCATACAAGGTCATAAAAGTAGTCCGACCTGGAGCATACGAAATCGCATACATGCAGGGCATCAAAATTCCCAGATCCTGGAACGCGATGCACCTCAAAAAATACTATCACTAGGCAGCACACCCATAGAACACTGAACTACGAGACAGCTTGATCCCCTTAAAAGGGTATGTAGGCATCTTGTCGCAAGACAAGACCAGCTGTTCCCCCTCGTTCAAAAGGGGGTGAGTAGGTGAGTATATGTATACTCGTATACTCCCAAAATTTCTCAAACTTTTTCAGCAAACGCATCGAAAGAAAAAACGAAATTCTGAATATAGCGAGACGTCGCCAATGTTCGGAAAAACGTTCCTCTTCAAAAACAATAAACAGTCCGTCCGTGACTATAAAATACGCAAAACTTCTTAACATACGTATCCTTCGCGAAGGCCCAAACTACGTAAACATCTATCGCTTAAAAATAGTTTGTTTCTGATCACAACGAATTCGCAACAGTCTTAAACAAACTTAAGTTATCTCGCAGAGATAGCTCTCGAACACCCGACACAAGGGTTATAGCGCTATAAAAGAAATCCAAATTTTTGGTCAGCACTTCCGGGCAACTTAGAAATTGTTCCCAGTGAGATGCTCGGTTCCAACCAGACGAATCGTATAAGCCAAGAACCTATCGCGGATTCTAAATTGGTATCAGGTTAAAATCGCAACAGGCAAAACGAAAGCTGACTAGTCATCGCATAGCCTCAATCCGAAAGTAAACCTAGGTCTTGCCTTATACCCAGCACACTGGTCGCTAACGTCTCAAGGCATGAATCGAGATCCTAAAGGCATGTCTCTTCGTCTATATCTAAATGCTCACTCGATTTGCTAAAAATCCTAAAACGGGCAAACGAACAAGGCGATCCACTAAGGGAACAGAATGCGAGACGACAACTCACGGACGTCCCACAATATCAACTCAAAAGAGAAGGTTTAAATAAAAACTGATTATCCATTACGAAAATAAAAAGTTGCCGAAGCAACAAGGGATTCAAAGCCATAAAAGGCCAGTCCCGAACAAGTACAAAAGCCGTACTCGGCCAAATACATAAAAATCTAATTTTTAAAAGTCTCGTTTGAGACTACAACTTCACATCCTCATCCATCGCATTACCTTCACCCTCGACAGCAACCTCCGGGTCGTCGCTCTTGTCCGCATCAGGCTGAGGTACGTCTTCGGCAGCAAGAGTTGGATCGGAATCACTTCCCTCGATAGGAATAGATCTTTCAGTCATGCGGACAGCCAATTCCTCGAAACACTTCATCTTGCGCTGAAGTCAACGCAGCTCTGAAGCCTTGGATTTCTTTTCATCCTTCGCCTTGATCAGAGAGACCGCGGTCTTTCCGAGATCGCGCTCCAGATCGCTAATCCGAGCTTTGAATCGAGACACCTCCGCGGAACGCACATCTTCTTTCACCTTCAGTTTCCCCTCAAGCTGAGCCGACCTCTCCTGCGACTCGGCCAACTCCTTGGCTAAACGCTCAACTTCGGACCCACACTCTTTGATCATCCCATCGATCAACGAAACAAACTAGAAAAACCAAGAAAGATGGTCAGCTACGAATATATTCTTTAAAACGTATGTTTGCGAACCTGTACCTTGGTACGTTGCTGCGACATCGACATCAAGCTCGGTGCCTTGCTAGACGAAGGTCCGGTCTCAGAACCCTTCACGCCTCTCTTTCTCGTGGGAGCATCATGGTTCGGACGATTTCTCTTGCGGCCTATCGCTGAAGAAGGCAGCGTCACGCTAAGCGTCGGAAGTCCCAGGACAATCACCCTCTTGGCCGGAGCAGGAGGCCCCAAAATCGTGACTGGATCTACCGCAGTAGGAGCTGCAGCCGGTTTGACTGCGGCAGGAGTCGTAACTGATTCAACGGTGGTGAGAGCCGCAAATAGCAACGGTTGGAGACACGACCGACTCTACCATGGTGGGAGCTAAGGTTATTCCGACCTCAGCAGAAATAGCAACGTTTTCGGCTGCAAGGAGGGGCGAAACAGCAGGCACACCCCACGGTTCAATAGCAGCGCCCGTCGAGGAGTCCGCTACCGCATCCGTCGTTTCGTCCAAAATAGCCATGACTTCTCTCGCAAGGACGGATGGATCTACCGGGGGTACGTCTCTCGACACAGCATCTTCCTCAGCATCGCTACGGTCCATCTCGTCATAAAACAAGAGAAACTCGGAAATCTGAGCATCCTGCGGATGTGCAGTAGGGTTGTCACCGGATGGGACCTCATAGTTTTGTTGATCACCTTGGGAAGAAGACATCTTGAAAATTTTCCTAGAGAGAAGTTGGAGGGAGACTTGAGAGGTGGAAGATATGAGAAGTAATGATCCAATACTTATAGAAAAAGAGAGCTCTCCCTCATAATGAGACAAATCTCAGCCGTAGATTCCAATTAAAAGCTAACTCCATCCGCCCGCAAAATTTCCTCAAGAAATTGCGGGCTGGGGGGCTAACTGTTGGTGTCGACAACCGTAATCTCGAAATCAACGTCTACGATAGCTTCTGTAAAAATGGAATCATTACTTTCCGCAAAAATCATTTTATAAAGCTCGAGAATCGTTTTATAAAACTCGAAGAACCGTTTTATAAAACTCGAGAACCGTTTTATAAAACTCGAGAATCGTTTTATAAAACTCGAGAATCGTTTTATAAAACTCGAGAATCGTTTTATAAAACTCGAGAATCGTTTTATAAAACTCGAGAATCGTTTTATAAAACTCGAGAATCGTTTTATAAAACTCGAGAATCGTTTTATAAAACTCGAGAATCGTTTTATAAAACTCGAGAAT
>CAKOAT010305154.1:168518-192308 GCA_932364175.1 Eruca vesicaria subsp. sativa
ACTCAAAGAACCATTTTATAAAACTCGAGAATCGTTTTACAAAATCGCAAAAAATCGAAACCGCCGCAAAACGCGAACTAGTCATGACTAGTTCGCCTGCTGGCGAACTAAGCCAGCCCGGCTTAGTTCGCCAGCAGGCGAACTAGGAGCCTCTCGACTAGTTCGCCTGCTGGCGAACTAGGAACACCCTGACTAGTTCGCCTGCTGGAGAACTAAGCCAAGCTGGCTTAGTTCGCCAGCAGGTGAACTAGAAGCTCCTCGGACAGCTGGACCGGACCGGCTCGATTCTCCGTACGCTGAACCAACCTTCCCGAGCCTCGATTTCCCGCATCCTTGATTCGAAACTTACGCCCTTCGACATGGTCGCATTCTGAACCATGGCCGAAATGTCTCTCGTTTCGTCTCAACCCGACTTATCGTTTGAGTTTTATGATAAAAACCGTAAAACTCCGTTTTCTCGAAAAGAACTCGAAGAAATCGTATAAAACGGTAACGGTTAAGCAAGACACCGAACATCGCCTAAACTATACGATTTATCCATGATTTTTTGTTAAGATCATAAAAGACGCGTTTTTAATAAAAATGTCGAGAAAATCGTAAAAACGGCATCGGATCAGGAAACGATCTCGTATAAAATCGTAAAACGGTTTTTATCGTAAAACGGCCCGAAAGGTCCTAAAACACGATAAAAACCCATCTCGCGATATTAACGAAATCAATCCCGAAGATACGATAACGTTTTGACGGTTTATTCGCAGAAGGGAAATAAAAGGCAAGTTTGAAGATAAATAGAAGATTTTCGCGGGAAGAAAGGAAGGATGGAGATAAAAGGAAGTTTCCCGATAAACTCGAATCCGGGCAAAATGGAAAGATTGAGCCGCTTGGGAAAGGAGTATATAAACCAGAGGCATAGGGAAGAGGAGGAGGACGAAAATCAGACCTACAAAGGCGGCTGTTAGCTTAGGAATTTAGGACTTAGCGTTTAGACTAGCAATTCAGATCCTTAGAACGTTTCGACGTCTAAGTTCTTCAATTCTCTTTGTAACAGTTGTCGATCTCTTACTTAATAAAAGCTTTCACACAAATTCTTTATTCTCTGTTCTTCGTTATTCATCCATATTCTGTTAATTTCGTTTGTTTTAGTGATTTCCGCAGAGATCCAGGACCTCGGGAAAATTAGAGTTTCTTCCTAAGCTTCCATATTTGACGGAAAATCGACATTGTGGATTTCAGTTCCCACAAATACTAATTAGAAACAAGATAAATATATCATTTATATATGTTTTTCTATCAATGTAAAAACTATATATTATTTTTAGTGCAGCCGAAAATAGATAATACAAAAATAGTATGTATCTCTAATTATTGTAAACATAATATATACAAATTATGTAAATATTAAATATACCAATTTTATGCAAATATCTATAAAATTATTTATATTCTATAAATAAATTTGTTTTAAAATAAATAAATAAAATATTAAATACTATTTTATATAAATATATATATATTAGTGTAAACGTAATATATAAAATTTATGGATATATTAAATATATTTATTTTATGTAAATGTTTATAAAATTATGTAATTTCTATGTATCTATTTAAGTATTGTATATATATGTGTGTGTGTGTGTGTGTGTGTATGTGTGTTTAATCCATCGATATATAATTATATATATATATATATATATATATATATATATATATATATATATATATATATATATATATTAGTTTAATATATGAAATGAAAATGTATGTATATATGTTATAATCTATTTTAGAGAATAAGTGAATTTTCTACTAAGTATTATTGAAAATAAATTTTAACTTATTTTTAATCAAACAAAATAAAGTATTACATGATTTATATAGATAGTAGACTTTAAAAAAAAAAAAAAAGCTAGACATCCCATTGGGCATCTGCATCTGGTCAGCCTTGTTTTACTCTCTTTTACGTGCAGTTCCAGAAAGTAATATATTATTAGTCTGCATACAGGATTGTAATATTTTAATAATTATGTTTAGTTCTGCAATTTAGTGGTGAATGGATGTTAAATACAGTCAGTTCTGCATTACTATTTCTTTTGGGATTCTCATGTCTTTCTCCTGCTTGACATTCATACCCTTAGTTTTAACTGTTGGAGATGGGTTTCACTCCACTCCTCTCTCGGTCTAAGAATCCAGAACATCAGTTCAAGGTCTTGTTAGACAGGAGGGCCCATAAAAAAAAAGGCTTATTGGCGAAGTAGCCAAATATGAGACGTAAAAATTTAGTATATAACACTGATGTTGATATAATGCATTCTTTGACATTTAGCCTGCTTTTCATCCGGTTTTACCCCTTCCACCAACAGGTATCCGGTTACATGCTATAAAATAAATGACGTGATGGTTTTCTATAGGATAGTTAAATCATGAAACTTATGAAGCGCATAAAAAAAACAGTTTACCTATTTCTGTTCCATTCTACCTATATCATTCATTCCATTCCGTTTTTCTATTCATCTATTCCATTTATAAATGATTATAAATAATCTACATATCCTTTAAATTGCCTTGATATTTCGTTATGAACTATTTCATACGGTTATGTAGTATAGCATATCAACATATATTTCATTTTTAAGTTGGATTACTACATACGGTATTAGGAGATGGGTTAGGAAATTAACATTGAAGATGGACGCTAATCACTAAACAAAAGTTAGGAAAATATCAACCTCAATTCATTAGCTAGATCTTGAAATATTTGTTAATCTTTTTCTTTTGTTTACCCCACTAAACAAAAGGTAGAGAAATATAAACCACAATCAATAAACATAAATTAGAGAAATATAAAGGGAAATTGCCAAGTATAGCACTTTCACAATACCACATTTCATTTATACATTAATCAACTTTATCATTAAAATTTTAATTGGCAAAGTACTTATATACCCTTAACTAATTAAGCCACTAACTCTTATCTCATATTCAATCGACGTATTCTCCGGCGGTGATGATTTCTCCGGCGAGATCGGGCGACGCTGAAGAGTTTTACGGCGAGATCCTACGAAGCTACGGCGAGATCCGACGAAGCTACGGCGAGGGTGGATGAAGCTACGGTGAGGTCCGACGAAGCTACGGCGAGGTCCGTCGAGCCGCGGAGCTTCTTGTGAAGGTCTGAAATTGAGTATCCATCTGTGTGTCAGAGGGTTCAGCTTGAGAGAAGAGAAACTCTTTTTCAAACCAAAGCTCACCAGTGAGATAGGGAAATCATTTACATTCTTGTGTTGATTCACACAGGCTCTTCCGATGAACAGATTCGTTCTGCTAATTGTTGCTTCCGCCATTAGAAGAAAAAGGTATCAAATTTGGAAACCTTACGGAAGAGGTGACTCTTGCGAAACCTCTTCCTCTCTCTCTCTCTCCTTTTCTCACAAGAATCTCTTCTTCTCAGACTAAATTCAGCCAAAATCAGCCTCGACAGAGAGATCTCCTCTTCTTCTTCTTCTTCTCCATTGATGTTTCTTCTTACTTATTGCTCTTTTTCCTTTTGATTGTGTTTTGTACAGGGGCTCTGGAGAAGATGGGCAACTAGGATTTGGAACTTACGAAGAAAAGGAATGGGTTTGCATCGTTGAAGCTCTTGAGCCTTTCTTCACATCTTATAAGCTACGAAAGATGATGATTTCAATTTTTTTTTCCCGAGAGAACAAAAGGTCCTGCTAAACTCCTTTGATGTTTTCTTTGCTTCTCACTGTCTCAAGAAATATAATATAAACTTCGATTTCATTAAAAAAAGTTCATACTTTAATGATAGTTCTTTGTATTATTGTATGTTAATAATTCTAGATTTGTTCACATGCATTGAACATAGTTTTATTCCTTCTCTTCTTCGTCATGACATAGTTTCTGAGATTTGATCGGATGCTTCAAATAGATTCTGGCGGAACGTGGTGTCTATGGCGGCTGAGCTGAAGCAAGTGAAAGTAATCCCCTTTGATTATTCTCTGATTGTTCTTTCTTTTGGATTGTGTCTTTGTGGGGCCAATTTTGTGTTTATTTGTTTGTAAATGATTTGGTCCTTTTGTTCTGTTTTATTTTTCTCTAGGAAGCAGAGACAAAAGCTAAGAACATGGAAAGGGAGATCTGTAAATTGCAGAAGACATTGGCAGATGGAAATTGTCAGCCTGAAGTTTCATCATCTGCTGCTACAAAGGTTTTAACTTTCATATACCCTTTTGTCTTTTGAAATATAATTTATTAACTTAAAAGACTCCAATTTTGATACTGTAGTTTGAGAAAGTTTGGGTCTTTGAGAAATTTGTTATATGGTACTGCAAAAAGTATATTTGGTTTCAACTTTCTGAGCTAATCATTATACTTTAGTATATATTGGATCGATGGCTCTTTTAAGTATATTTGGTTTCAACTCAAGAACCGTTACTTTCTTCAACACTCAATGCAACTAGTGAGGTAGTAGTCTTGCTCGGCTGTTGATTGGTTTACTTAGGAAGGTAGTAGTTTTCTGCTACTTCTTCTGGTCAGTGACTCTGATTTTACTCTACTTTTTCATGTTAGTTCAAGAGGTTACTCAGTTTGTGCACTATAACTTCAGTAAAGCAGACCTGTATCGTGATGGCATGGAAACTCTCGATGATGGCCTATTGCATCTTACAAATAATACAAACAAGAGCACTGGCCATGCTCTCCAATTAACTTCACAAGGTCATCATCACTTTCTTTTTCAACAGAATTTGTCTTTTGCAATGTTTCTGTTGCAAGGCGACGGCCAGGGACTAGCTTTTGTGGTGTCTCCTTCGATGAACCTCAGGTATAGTGGCGCTGCAACATCATATTTACGGATTTTCAATAGGACAATGATAATAAAACTGAAAACCATATCTTGGCTGTAGAGCTTAACACGAATCCAAACTCTGAAGCAATTGAAGATAGCTATAACCATGTGGGGATTGATATATTATCATACAATATAGGGAAACCTTGTTTCCTGCCACAAAACACAACATATTCAAAAGAAGAGACCTAACCAGTTTCTTAAAAAACTCTGTTAAGCTGTGTTTCAGACCTTCACTACAGATGTAAGGCCATCCCACAAGATCACTATCTAGTCCTGAGAGTCTGAGACCAATGGCGTTGACAATAAGTTCGCCAGCACCTGCAAACTCAATATGAAACCACTTAACAAAACTTGTAACTTATTTTCCAGTAAAGAAATGGAAAAATGATGAACTTTTTACCTAACCCATTTCGTCCAAATCCAATGAGGACAGCTGATTCTTTAACGTCGAAGTTCAATTCTTCATCTACATTCTGCAGAACTTATGTCCATATCAGCTTATTGTTTTTACATCTAAGCAAAGAATTTGTAAAGTTTATGAAGTTTACTTCTTCGTTACCAAGCTTCTCATCAATAAAGTCAGCTGCCTTTCTTCCAAGTTGGTTAAGCGTAGGTGTTAACGCCATTGACAAAACAACTACGATTATGAGAAGCTTATTCAACTCAAGTGGGAGCTAGCACTCCTAGCCTGTAGATATGATTGTAATAATCAGTTTTTTGGAGATCTTTGAGTAGTGATAATGACAGTTAGAAAGAAGAAAGACCTGTTGGCTAGAGAGAAGACAACGAATGCGAATTCTCCTCCCTGAGAGAGAAGGAAACCGATTCTTACGCTTTCTTGGAGTGTGAGTCCAACTCTGGGACCGAGTGCGGTTATAATCAGTGTTTTGATCACAATCAGACCAGCCAAGAGTGTGAGAACATTAGGCCATTCTCTGAACATAACCTGCAAGAAAAAAGGAAATATTAGCCACATGAGCATGAACACTAATGAAATGTTTCAACAGTTGAATCTTTATGCAAATATAAGACTTTACCTCCATGTCAATGGTAGTTCCTGTGGTAACAAAGAAAAAACCAAGAAGCAAACCTCTAAATGGCCTAATATCAGCTTCTATTTGTGTCTGGAAATTAGTTTCCGCTAAAAGTGCTCCAGCAAGAAAAGCTCCAAGCTTCAGAGAAAGAAAAACTGAGTTTAGGACATTAGAGTGAGGATTTTGATGGCATTTTGTATATTGAAGGGAAGCTAAAATCGAACCGTGTCGCTGAAACCAAGCTTTTGAGTGAGAAGTGAAGTTCCAACAACTGTGAGAAGGCAAAGGGCCGCAAAAGCTTCTGGTTTCTGCAACAACCTGAATATTTTTTTGGGGATTAGTGTTAACCACTGCACCAAATCAAACATTGTCCAGAGGATTAATTAAAAAGGTTTTGCCAAGTTACCTCGAAAATTCTGCGGAGAAGGAACTTTCCACCAAGGGAGAGATAATTCTATAAGTTAACACTGATAGAAATGTTCATCCAAGATACTATAATTTCAAGGTCTAACCAATTGATATGAAATAGATAAAAAAAAACTCACACCATCAGTTTATTGCAAGGCTCTCTATATCCTTTGAAGCTTCTGCAATTGTCTTCCTCGTTTCCCACCAAGCGTTCCTTTAACTCTCTCTCTCTCTCACACTTTCTCTCTCCCATGGTGGCGGCAAGAAAATCCACAGTGGTTCCACCGCAAACAAGCTGCCAAATATCACACGAAGACGGTAAGTCTCCAAATAAGCGCGATTCAATTCAAGTCAAACTCCAAAAAAAAAGATATGAGTCAGTTACGGAGGAGTGTCGGAAACTCACAACAATGCCGTTATCCTTCGGAGAAGGAGGAGGAGTAGAATCGATGGAGGAAGCCTGAGAGAGAGAGACGGTTGGAGAAGATAGAGCAAGGATAGTATTGTCTTTTTGTTATTAAAGAATTGTGTATTTATGAAAATGTCCCTTGAGTGGTGGTAAAGTTGAATTGTGGTATCACAAAAATGGTATTTGTGCAATTGTCCCTTTTAAACCCCATAAATTGTCATTTAAAATGTTATGGACGCTAATCACTAAACAAAAATTAGGAAAATATAAACCCCAATCCATTATGCTTTTTAAGTTAGAATACTACATACGGTATTAGGAGGTGGGTCAGGAAAGTAACCATCTACATTGTGGATGGACGCTAATCACTAAACAAAAGTTAGGAAAATATAAACCCCAATCCATTAGCTAGATCTTGAAATAGTTGTTAATCTTTTTTTTTGTTTACCCCACTAAACAAAATGTAGAGAAATATAAACCACAATCAATCAACATAAGTTAGGGAAATATAAACTCCATTTATTGTGATTTAAAATGTTATGGACGCTAATCACTAAACAAAAATTAGGAAAATATAAACCCCAATCCATTGGCGATTAAGCCCTTTCTTTTGTGTACACCACTAAACAAAATTCTAAACTCTAATCACTAAACCATTACCCAAATATAAACCATAAACTTATCCACTAATACTAAACCCTAAACTTATCCACTAATCATTAACCAATACACAAAAAATATAAACCCTGATCCAACACTATCTTAAGGAAATATTATATACAAGTATGAATGTGGAAGATACATAGAATGGTATTAAAATGTCCAATATAGAACACAAGTGCTAATAAGATGGATTTCCATTCAATTGTATGTTAGATTACATAGAAACAAGAAATAAATATTTTAATAAAATAATTGTGTTACATAGAAGCTAATGTGTGCGTGATATAATATAATGAACAAACATCATAGAGAAGGTATGTGACCCCATCTTCAAGACTCTCCCAAAAATTGATGCATTCAACAAAGCCAAGCCATCATCCTCTAGTGCACTCTTGATCACCTCAATCTAACTGAGATTGAAATAGTAGTTCACCTTTTTATTTCCAGTTAGTTCAAATCTTGTCTCAAACAATCTACTTGGAAGACCTAAATCATCCATACCAAACATGGCGAAAGAACGTAATAGTAGCAACAATTAGTGAAGAAATCTATTATATTGTATGTAGGAAGGAAATTTTTATGGCAAACATCAAAATTGTTGATAAGGAATTATAAAATACACACGTTCTTCGCATGCTATTCCATTTCACATAGAATCGTGTGAATCTAAAATCTATTCTATTCCATCTCATATAGAATTTTCTCATAGAGCTCAGTCGAAGTCCAGACGAAGAGAAACATATGTGTTATTCCATTTTGAATAGAATAGGCCTTACAAATTATTGATAAAGAATTCTAAAGTACATACGTTGCAGATCATGCTGTTTCATCTGAAATTGAATATTCCTAATAGATCGCATGCTATGTCCAAACAAAAATAACTTATGTTCCTAATAGATCAAAGAAAAAAACACCGAGAATTTACAGCCGGTTCGAAGATCTGAGAATAATTGACTTGGTTAAGTTGGAGAGAAAGGGTGTGTTACTAAGCGCCGTTGAAACTCTAACGTGGAACTCAAAACGCACAACATGATTGAAAATGGAGGACGAAGGAGATGGACAAGCTTTTGATTGCATGCGGAGAGGAAGCGGTGGAGCTGATTGTTCACAGAGACCATTTGACTTCAAGATAGTTAACAAGAAGTGAAAAAGAAAAGATGTGAACATGGGTAAGACAAGATTTACTTTTGTGTGATAAATAATTAATTTTTTATTTAATTTTTTTAGCAGGTTCAGCCAGTTGAGTAAAATGGTAGTATAGTATTAATATATATATATAACAGCGTGTATATGTCTGTTAGGGGATGGCTAGTAGGTGAATTACAGCTTTTTCATGGTTATAGGCTCCAATTTCCCTTAAGAAAAAAGGAAAATTGCCAAAAAGAGACAAAATAACTATACTATTGTCGCCTTAGAACAAAATCAATTTTTGGCATGTTTGAACCTTCACTACCCTTTTTGTCTTTGAAAATTCATATTAATTTTTTTACAAGGTAAGAAATTATGGAAAAATAGTAAACTTGATGTAGATAAGCATGTTCATATAAGAAAAATATTATTGTTTATAAAAAAACTTTAAATTGTAAATTTAAAAATGGAGTAAATGTGTTAGTATATACGATCTACCATCTACGGAGATGTAGAATATGTAATCTAACAGAAAGACAGCGTTCTAAACGGCTTAGGATGCGCAATATATCAAAAACATATATAACTACGAGCTCAGAATATATAATCTACCGAAGTCTCTGTAATCTACGGTTTTGGTTGACTGTAAGTCGTAGAGATAAACATTTATCTAGCTCGGTAGGAAGTGGATTCTTGACATTGTTTTTCTATCTACAATCGTCGTATACCATATCCTAGTTCTTCGTCTACCTTCTATAGTGGTAGAATGTAAGTTCTGGAAAAAAAATAAACAAGATCCGAAAATCTAGCCAAAAACGGTTAAGTAATATTCTATAAATCTTTTTAATATTTTAATTTCGTTTTTTAAGTTTTCTTCCAAAAAAAAATGGAAAACCTCCTCTTCTCACACGATTTAGGGATTCATCGTGTGTGTTTTTCATCTTTTCTTCTTCTTTCAATTCTCTTTGCCACAAAAAATATGAAGATTCACATCTACGCTTCATGTGGTTTGTGGAAATCGTCAATACACAGTGGATGGGAGTTTCTTGTCGATGAAGCAAAAGGAGGGAGGTTACTTACTTTGGACACAAGTTTAAGCTTCGAAAACGTAAAGTTTATGGTGTGTGAAGACTTCGAAATTTATGTAAACATGGTCAATATGGAGCTCAGTTACTTGCCTTCCGATTTGATCAATAGCATTGACTCGCCTCCGGTCTTCATCACCAATGATCGGCAAATTAGAAACTTTCTTAGTTATGTGAAGAACAAAGCTTCGACGCGGTTGTGTGTGAGTATTCAATCTAAGGTGGAGAAAAACAATAGCAGAGGCAATTTTGACTTGAATGAAGAAGCGGCTGACTGTAACAGCGACAAAGAGCCTATGGATATTGACGATTCAGTTGATATGGATTTTGAAGAAGATGTTGATGTAGATGACATCGATCACGACAACAAGTGGGAAATAGAGAAGAGCAACAGAGATGGTGTTCGCTTTTGTTTGGCGGATGTCGCGAAGAAGGATCAACATTTTAGTTCCAAAACACTTTTGAAGGCAGCATTCGAAATATGTGCTATGAAACATAATTTCGACAATAAGGTTGTGAAGTCGGATAAAAAAGTGTGGCACATTCGTTGCTCAGATGATGATTGCAGCTGGCGCGTTAGAGCAGAGGGTTTAATAGGTTCATCGTATTTCATCATCAAAAAGTATGTACGTGATCATTCATGTGCAACATCGAGAAGGGACGGTTCTGTTTGTTCAGCTTCAGCCAAAACTGTTGGTACTCTGATTATGCATAAGTTTGAAACTTCTAAAGAAGGCCCGAAATCCAATGATATCATCGAGTATATGCGTAACGATCATGGAGTTGAGATATCGTATTCTTTGGCGTGGGATGCAAGGGAATTTGCAATCAACGCAGTGAAAGGTTTTCCCGAGAAAGGTTATGAAAAAGTTCCCAAATACTTGCACATGATGAAGGAAGCTAATCCAGGGTCACACACGGCTTATGAAACGGATTCGAAAGGGAGATTCAAATTCATGTTCATCTCGTTTGGTCAGAGTCTTCACGGTTTCTATGATGCAATTCGGAAAGTCATTGTCGTGGATGGGACGTTTTTGAAGAGCAAATACAAAGGTGTATTGCTGGTTGCTACTGCATTAGATGGAAACTCGAATTTATATCCTATTGCATTCGGAGTTGTCGACTCAGAGAACGACCTTGCTTGGGATTGGTTTATGAGACAACTTAATGTGGTTATTGCTGACGAAGATAGATTATTTTTTGTGTCTGATAGGTGTACCTCAATTAATAAAGCTATTGAGGCAGTATACCCACAATCTCATCATGGAATTTACATTCATCACTTGCTGAATAATGTTGTAACAAATACCGGTGGGAAAGGTGTGGCTGGTTTGGTTGCAAAGGCATCTAAAGCTTATCGAGCTGCTGATTTTTGTAAGATATTCGCTGTTGTTTACTCTATTAATCCTGACATTGGAACTTATCTCATACTAGCCGATGTCAGGAAGTGGGCTCGTTGTGAATTTCCTGGATACAGGTATGATATTAGGACTACAAACCCAGCGGAGTCGATAAATTCTGTTTTGAGAATGCCTAGAGAGTTTCCAATAATACCTTTATTGGACAGCATTAGGGAAATGATGACTCGATGGTTTTTCAATCGTAGAACTCTAAGTTCTAAGCACTCCAAGCCACTGACCATTGCTGTTGAGAAGAAGATTGATAGACGGATTGAGAAAGGTAAAAGGTTTAAGGTCTTCCCGGTTAGCGATGAGAGGTTTTTGGTTCGGGGTGATGTTATTGACTGCATGGTTGACTTGGTCAGACGCACATGTACTTGTGGGAAATTTGATCTGATGAAAATCCCTTGCAGACACGCCATAAAATCCGGCTTCAGTGTTGGAAAAAGACCACACACTCTCACTGATGACATGTACACTACGGCGACATGGAACTCGGCTTACGCAGAAAGCATAAATCCTATTTCTGTCCCTGAAGATGCATGGATTGTTCCTCCTGATGTGGAACAGTCAAAAGTATTTTCTCCCAAGAGTAGACGAGGTGCAGGTAGGAAAAAGAAATGCCGACACGAGACAGCTGAAGATAAGATCCGTTCATCATAGGGAACACAAGGCTCTAAAGCTTGGAAATGCAGTAGATGTGGACTTCAAGGACACAATAGAAGAAGATGTGATACACCAATATAGGAGTTTCAATGCGTTTAAAAGACTATTTGTTTTGTTCATGGTTTCTCGTTTTATGCAACTTTTATTTTGAAGACTAGGTGTTTCGTTTTGTCTCGTTTATGCAACTTTTGTTTTGAAGACTATGTGTTTCGTTTTGTCTCGTTTATGCTTGTTTAGAAGACTATGTGTTTTGTTCGTGTAAGAGTAGTTCTTTTGTTTATCTTCTCGTCGATGTTTTGTATTTTAAAAACTAACACAACTCGTATCTATATTTATAGTATGAGAGAATAAACAATGATTGACAATGACTCTGCTGGTAAACTACCTCTACTTTCTCCCTCTAAACCTCGGTTCGAGCCTCCGGGTATGCAACTTTTGTATTTTCTTTTTAATCACAAAGCCAATATATATTTATAGTATGAGAGCATTAACAATGAATGACGATGACTCTGCTGGTAAACTACCTCTACTTTCTCCCTCTAAAACCTGGGTTCAAGCCTCCGGGTATGCAAGTATTTTTTTTTATTAATCACAAAGAAAATAAAGAACATTTGTTAACACGTAGAGAGATGCATATCAGTATATATATCACACTAACACAATGATTCACCATGAGAGTGAGTTCTCATCTTCTTCTCTCATCTGCTTCAGTCTTAACATTTATTGACATGCTAGAAGCAAAGAGAGAGAGCAAGACATTTACCGAACAACAGAACTGAACAAAAAATTAAAAAAAAAAAAACCCCGAGGAAACTAGTAACCTCATGGATGAGAGAGTTAAAACTTGACTCCCTAGTATTAATGCCAAAGCTTAAGTCGTTGTGCTTACAAAACATTCGTTAAGTCGTTGTGCTTACAAAACATACGTTAAGTCGTTGTGCTTACAAAACAAAGCTAAATGCTTTCTATCCGATAAAAACACCAAAAGATATTCATACCCAACATATTTTACATTACTAATACTAACTTTTACACCTCTGTTGGTTCCATGGGATGATGAGAGCATGAACAGATTTGAAAAGCGCTTCCGATAGGAACACCACTTCCGATAACTCCTTCATCTCCTAGCAAATTAGGGACCTCATGCTGTAGTGTTAGGAGCTAGAAATGAGGTTGGGGAAGATGAGTCTTGTATCAGAATCTGTTAAACGTACCATCTCAATCACCTGGTCATACACAAGATGGCCAAAGTTGACTGGAATGCAGTTGGCAATAGCGTGCAAAAGCTTGAGCCGGTCTTTAATCATTCCGTCTGAATCCGGTCCTGGTAGCCAATTCCGCTCACAAATGCGGTACAAATTCTGAAAGGGGTTGATCAAATCAGTTATTTTGAAGCCTCTCCACGCAGAACAACTACCTCCGGTTAGAAATATGATAGCTTCCTTCAAAGTTACTTGATTCCAACGGTATGTGTGAGGAACCTCTGGCGTCATCAGTAAACGGTTGATTAGTGTTGGCGAGAAGTTGAATAAATGTCCTCTAGGGCAAAACCTATGGACATGCATAACTGTGTAGGACCAGCCGATTCCGTCTATAATGGCAAAAGCCTCACCTAAAGAGGGATCAGTAGGGTCTAGAGTACCTTGGATTACAAAGCCACGAACTCTCAGGAGATCATAGCTTCTAGCAGTTTCATCATCGATATGCCGGCGATGGTAACCCCCGATGACTGGAATGTTTCTCGAGAAAAGATCACGACCTCTCCGTAGTCGTTCTTCATAGGTGAGGAATGGCACTTGAGGGACGAACATCGTGGTCTAGGGTAGATGCAAGAGAACTGCTTTGTTTCTAGAATCAGAGAAACCGATGGTTTCCCTCGTATTGAAGAAGACGAAAGGGTGGGGGACTCACAATCTTCCATAAAGCGACACTTGGCAATTGAGTAAAGATTCGTTTAAATATATTTTGTTCTTTCAATAAGCATTTCAATGTGTTAATCTAGCTTAGTGGAGGAGTATCACCGAGTCTACGATCTGTATTTGGGTTCAAGCCTTCGGGTATGCACATATTGTAATTTTTTATTAATCACAAAGCCGATATATATTTATAGTATGATAGCATTAACAATGAATGACAATGACTCTACTGATAAACTACCTCTACTTTCTCCCTCTAAACCTGGGTTCGAGCCTCTGGGTATGCACATTTTGTATTTTTTATTAATCACAAAGCCGATATATATTTATAGTATGAGAGCATTAACAATGAATGACAATGACTCTACTGGTAAACTACCTCTACTTTCTCCTCTAAACTTGGGTTCGAGCCTCCGGGTATGCAAGTATTTTTGTTTTTAATTCGAAGCTCTGGTATTGATCACCGGTTTAGAAAACTATTTTCAATATTTTTTTAGGGATTTTCTACGAAAATTGACAATCCAAATCATAGGGTTCATCAATCGTTGACAGTGTAACTTGAATCAGAGAGCAATACAATATCATTTAGGTTTCAAACAGTGAAAAAAACACTGAGAATGGATCATACACAACCTACATCAATTGAATTCTTATGCTTTAGGTTTTGAGCGCCTATAGTGTTTGTGTCCATGTTAAAGGGGGGGTTATATAAGATTTTGTTTAGGGCAAACACAGCTTTTACTCGGATTAGGTTTTTAGGTTATAGATAGGGGTTAGTTTCTGTCTAATTTTACTATCATTTAGGGTATAGATAGGGTTTAGATAGGGGTTCTATAATTTAGTACAATTATAATAAACATTTGTTTGGATTTATATTTTAATTTAATTCTAAATAGAAAAACATTTAAACATTTGATTTGGTATAAATTTTAAATTAAACATTTGTCTAATTTTACTATCATTTAGGGTATAGATGGGGTTTAGATAGGGGTTATATCATATCTTAGTACAATTATAATAAACATTTGTTTGGATTTATATTTTAATTTGATTCTAAATAGAAAAACATTTAAACATTTGGCATGGTATAAATTTTAAATTAAACATTTGTCTAATTTTACTATCATTTAGGGTATAGATAGAGGTTAGTTTATGTGTATCTTTACTATCATTTAGGGTATAGATAGAGGTTAAATAATAAATACTTCAAATATTCTAACAATAACATGCAAATGACAACATTCTTCCTACACGAGTTTTATCATTTCAATCAAGCTCCACAGGAGGATTTGAAATAGTCTTTGGAGGAGTGAATTGTGACATTCTCGCAATAAGCTCAGGATCAGTAGCAGCTTCCCATAGATCATAAGCAATCTTTAACCGTGCCTCACGAATGTTGTCATCATTCACCAAAGAGATATCCATGCCTAGAAGATGGCATTCTATGTGCTTCAAGGCATATACTCCACAGTCAGTGGCACTACGATTTAGAACAAAGGGCATTGGAGCGTATGTGACAGTATACTTCTTGACCGTGTGTGTCCGACTGCTTGAAGACTGAACAGCTTTGACAATTCTAGGGATGAGAACAGCAAATGGCTCCACCGCTCTTGGATGTTTCATTCCCTCACAGTCAAACACCTCTATGGAACGAGTGACAAAATCGACGCACAAAGCGATCCAATGTTTACCAACATTCGTGGGGACATACATGCGGTCAACATCAAGATCCCACATTAGTCTTGTCCTTCCGTGTGCTGGAAGCTCCCCAATGCCATACTCGTGTATAATTCCTCCACCTTTGAACTTCCTTCCGTTCTTATTGAACTCTTCGAAAGAGTTTTTCATTTGATTACTAAACAAGCATGTCATGAACGCGACTCTCTTTGGACGCCATCATCGCAAAGAAGTCTTCTCACTGAATACATACATCATAGCATCAATTTCCTGAAAAAAAATAGAAAAAGGATTGAAAACAGATGTAAAGAAACTAAGAAGCAACAAATTAGAAACTCACTTTATTGAAGAGCCCCTCTGTAGGTCCTATGACACGTTTTGCTAACTCACTTGTGAACATACTAGGTCCAAGCTTCAGTACCCTGGAATGCAAGCTTCAGTTACACAAGGATCAAATTTTTTTAACACTAAAAAACAATATAAACTAACCAGGAAGTTGTGAACCACTCAGTCACTTTGGCCCATTGATCCTCAGCAACAAACACTAGATTGTAATCAGTGTCATTCATGCGGTCCTCAGGGAGTTCCATATCTTTAAGACTAGGTGGTATCCAGTTCGTAGGCTTGAACGTAGATAATGGAGTAACCCATTCCAGTTGTTCGTCGTCATTGAGACTTTGTGAGGGATCGAAACCTTTAACATGTGATGCTTGAGAAAGATCTCCCATGGCATTTTGTAAAGACTCTTGGGTCCCTTTCCTCTTGTCTACATGTTTCTTGGTTTTTGTTAGATTCTTCAAAAACTCCAACATTTCATTGTCATCCTGTTAATACAACCAACCATAGCATTAATACTAAAAAAAAGTGAACATTCTTATAATACATAAGTTTGCGATAAGCTACAATCCAAATATATTACAAACCACACACAAACTTACAAGCCGATAACCTACCAAGTACATTACAAACGACACAAAAACTTACAACAAAAGATAGCGACCTTGTCAAAAGTACTTAGAATACTCAACCCACACATAATCTCACAAAACTTCATGTTGTTGTTACCTTTCTCACTGTCCGAGGACTATGACGAACCGCAATTGGATCCACACTCACATAGGCTCTTCCTTTTGCTGCTGAAGGACGTGGAGTCTGTGATGACTTAGCTTGATCTTGCATTAGTGTTGATGAAGGACCCGGACTCTGTGAAGAGTTGTCTTGATCTTTTCCAATTGGTCATGAAGGTGTCATCTGAAGTAGCCATAAACTGAGACATTGTTTCTTTGATATTAGCCACCTCAGTATCGACCTTATCAAAACTCTCTTGCATCTCCTTCCAGACCATGTCCTTAAAAGAGGTGAACAACCCCTGAATAAAGGTCTTCATTTCACCAGAGACACCACTGTTATGTTCAGCTGCTCGTTGACATAGGAGTTCTCTCTTCCGAGACTCGACACCAGGATCATGGCGCTTACGCTTCGCGCTCTTGACAGCAGCTGTCGACTTCTCTGCAACAATAGGCGGCTTCGTGACATCTTCATCTTCAACATCGTCTTCTTCTTCGTCAGAAAAGAGATTGTTTGTTGGCAGAGACTCAACTTTCCAAACGAATTCCCTCCAGTCATGATTGGCTTTGATCATATCAACAATCATATCAACTCTTTCGTCCTTCTTCTCATCTTCTCTTTTGAACTCAGAATCATCAATCACACCCGACTTCCCACTTGATGATATAAATGGAAACAACTCTCCCTGCCATGAAAAAACAAAACAATCAACACCACAAAGACAATTTTGATCTCAATATTAATAGTAGCAAGATAATTACCTTGTCAAAGTGGGATTCTAGGCTGATGATATCTTGATAAGATACTTTTCCACTTTCTGCCCAATTTTTATACCTCACCTTGACAATGTTTTTTTTAAACTTCTTAGCCACCATAGTACCAATGTCTGGGACTGCCTCCATGATCTATATCTGAAACGCATATGAGAATCCATCCAAAACGTAGCTGTTCTTCAGATGCAAATCGGTTCTTGCCTTTAATATGGAAGCAAGCAGCTCGTCATAAGCGCGAAGACCCCACGGAAACATTCTCATTTTCTCAAAATCCATCACCAAACGGATGTATTCTTGAGGGATATACACTTTCGGATCCTTAGCCACGATGACCCATGTATAAGGCACATATACACTAACCTCACGCTGTCCACATATGACCACTGGTTACACACCTTAAGTAGCTCGTCCCTTATCATGTATATGTTGATATTGCTACTTTGCTTCAGCGCTTTGCTCCAGAAACCCTTATCATCCTCCCAATTATTGAAGTCTATGTCTGGTTCTTCTTTGAACTTCAACCCAGTGACAGCATGAAATTCTTGCATGGAGAACCTTAGCGGCATGTTTGCAAACTCAAACCACAACTCGTGAAGCTTGGAAACCTTGAGCTGCTTGCATATAAAGCTGTGAATGATCTTCCCTGAGTAAATGAGTTTGTTGTCTACAATTGCCAGAATCGGACCGAAGACATGGTCTTTCAAAACTTCTTCATACTCATCCTTATGGAAATCCTTCAACAATGCAAGCATCGTACGTCTACATGTATTGTTGATCTTATCAATTCGGAGCTCAGCTCCTTCTTCACAAATCCGCTTTGGAAACTGGTAAGCCATTCCTACAAGTGTCAAAACATAAGTAAAATGTTATACTTTACTTATGTAATTGCAAACAGAAGAATCAAAAAGTATAAACATATCAAACTCATTAGCCTTTTCAAGTCTATTACGAAATCAAAACGTAATACTAAACCGATAAGGGACAAAATATAAGTCAAAATCAACTCAACAACCAATGTTTTGTTCCTGGTTCGATCCCAGACAACATGTAAAATGGACCGGTTTTACATGTCAAAATCATTAGCCTTTTAAGTCTATTTCGAATTCAAACCATAATACAATACAATATCAAACTAAATATAACTCATAATCAACTCAACAACCAAATCCTTGAAACAGAGAAACAAAAATCAGATAGAGGGGATTTCAAAACAACCAAAATTTTTAAGCAATTCCATATATTTCTACGACATGCACATAAACAAAAACCAAAAAAAAACAAGATCCATAAAGGAAATTTCAAAACCCTAACCTTCGAATTTTGGGAACAGTGATGAAGGAAGAGCAAAAGAGGGACAATGAGAAGCAAATCGTGCGATTTCTGAGAGAAGAAGCCACTTCGGAGGTTAAGGAACTTCGATATCGATCGCCGGGATTTACAAAGATGAGTACAATCGGCCGAAAGTAAAGACGAAAGGAGGATGATGGAGAGATGTGATGACTATTTCGAGCTCTCCGATGAAAAAATCTCGGCGAGAAGCAAATCACCTCTTTCTTCTCCGAGAGAGAAAAGGAGTCGCGAGAGCTGAGGGTTATTTTTCTTTTTGAGCTATGGGATTAACTGCTTTTCTTTTGTTATCGGAGGGTTACTTTTTTATTACTTATTTTGTTAATTTGTATTTTTTTACTTAAAAATGTTTTTACATTTATTTATAAATTAAATTAATAACAAAATGGAAAAGAAAATGACAAAAGGGGATATTCATTATAGTTTATACTATAGGAACAAGAATTCTGAATTAAATTCTAAGAGGACAAGAGTATAGGTATTTCATCCCTTTTTGGCAATTTTCCCTGAAAAAAAGCAATCTAAAAGTTGGAGAAGAGTTGATATGGAACTAACATAATTAAACCAAAATTTAAAGATGATCACAACATTAAAACAGTCTTTAAAGCAACTGATCTTCTCCGGAGATTAAGTTCCCGTTACGATTCAAACAAAACTATACAAGAACGACCAAAAGAAGAATGAGAAAGGGATCTTATTTCCAAACAATATAATTATGCCCAATTTACTTTCGATTTAATTTGTATTCCTATACCCCATATTTTTTGTAGTTATATAGAAATTAATAATATATGTTTTTTATACTAAAATCGTTGATAAACATTCGCTTTAAAAGCGTAACTAGATTTTGACCCGCACTTTAAAAGTGCGGGATATTTTCCATTGTAAAAAATTTAGTTAAAACACACTAAACATATTGTTATGGATGTTAAAATAATTAAGAAATCTGTTCTATTTAAACTCATCTTATTTAGAAGTCATACCATTAGTTATAACTCGTTTAAATTGAGACACTTGGTTTAACTCAATTAGACCAAGTTAGTTATAAATTCTTCTGAATCACTGAATATGTGTTATTTTCTATTTTAAGTATAATTACATATATTACTTTATAATTTATAAAATAATTTATATATTGGTTATATATATATATATATATATTTATTGATTGATATAATTATGAGTTATTTTTATATGTTTTGAGAAAATGTGAGTATTAGAATAAATGCGAAAGGTTTGAATATAGTTAGATAAATAACTTTTTAAAACATGTTAGCCAATGTAAAACCAAACATGCAACCCGATTTTGATCAAATCTGGTATGAATATATAATTATATCTTCAAAACGTTAGTATGACCTTATTAAAAGTAAACATATATTTTTAATAACGAAAATTGGGAAGTATAATTAAATATTAAACAAAATCTTGAGAGAATATATGATATATGTAGATGGTATAAGATATTAAATGATGCAATACGATTGGTTTATATTTCTGATAAAAATAATTAACTGATTTATGCATAAATGTAGGAGTGGCATGATTTGTAAATAAGTTTAAAACTAATGGCAGAATCCGAATAGGGATTATGTTTTAATAGTATAGATCTTAATTCTGAGTGGATTTTGAGATTCACCATTACTATGCGTAAAAAACTAATTATAACTATTAATTTGAAAAGTATCGCAAATTGTTTTATGTTAATCTTTTTAAAAGGATTTGATTTAACTTATGAGAACATCAGTGTAAAAACTTGCAAACTGAAATTGTTGCAACTACTGCATCGTCATGCTAAAAGGTCATTTGATGGTTGATCGAGTTATAAGTAAAAAGTTTGGTTTGAGAAATTTCGCTATGGCATTCTGTTAATTTAGGTTGTTTTTAATACTATTTATGTCCTCTAGTACTCATGTGCAGCTTATAAACGCAGTTACGCAGACAATAGGCAACGTAACATAGCTGTAAAGCCACCTGAAGAAGTAGCATCCAAAATTATAGGAACATAAGAGAACGAGACCCTTGAGGGAGTACTTGAGATAGCAGTGTCTAGAGCAGAACGTTGGTAACTTTTTTCTTTTGCTTAGTAACGTTAGTAACTCGGTAGTGATGTGACAACTGACAAAGATTATGTCTAAGTAGAAAACTGTTGCGTCTTACATGGTTATGTCTTATCAATGTGTCCTCCATTCGTAGCATAGTTTAAGCTTCACCTCCTCGTCGCACATGATTATAACTCAGTATTCACATAAACGAGAAGATGGTAAGAACTAAGAACATAATAAAAACCTAGTGTGCCTTGGTTTTACATTCGTACATTCATTTCATAAGGTTTTCATTTGTTTAATATAAATTTATTTTTGTATAATTTCACTCCAAAACAATCTACAATACAAACTTTACGTAGTGCCAAGAAAACTCGAAACTGGATTTGTGTAAATTTGTTTTGCATTTGCGTCAATGATTAACTCTAGTGTTCTGACCTATATCATTGAAAAACTGTTGATTCCAAAACTTGAAATATACTAAAAATCTCTACATCAAATGTTTTGAGGAACAAAAATACAAGTGGTTGCAACACAACAAGAAAAAGTAACCACATATATACTTCACTCGATATCACAGCACACGAGGAAGTATAAAGGCTAAACCACATGTTCTCTGAGGTTATTAGTCTCGACCTTCACGGTTTTGTCCATAACCGTATTCAATTGAAATAACAAGTACCCGGCCGGCCAGCAGTCCATCACGGAAATAACCAGGTTAATGCTTGCTAAAAGGTCTTTATTTAAACCGTGTTTCTGGTAACTACACTCCGGTTTTAGAACCCTGTTTCTTGGCACCCTTAACCAGATCAGGCTGAGTAGGTTTTCCTAAATTGTCCTGAAGTTGTTGCAAGGCACGGACCACTTGGTCCATGGTCGGACGTGACTTGGGTTCGATGGAGAGACACTGCACAGCAATGCTGGCCAGTCTCACTGCCTCTTCGGGTAGGTACTGCGTGTCTAGCCGAGGGTCCACGACTTGGAGAACCTTGCGTTTGCTTGTGAGGTACGGTCTAGTCCATTCCACTAGTTTCTCTTCTTTAGCCGGCCTGTTATGGTCCAAGGCTTGCTTACCAGTTAAAATCTCTAAAAGCACAACACCAAAACTGTACACATCACTTCTTGCATTTAAGTGACCTGAAAGTGTACAAGATTAGGAAGATGAAACAATTAAAACCATATACACTCATAGAATATTGTTGGAGAAAAGATCGTACATTGGAAATATAAAAAAAAAAGACTTGAGCTAATCCATTTACTACCAATTGATTTCAGATTGGAAGCCTAAAAAACTAGTAATAAATTTGATTAAACTTTGGTCGACTTTGTACCTGAGGACATATACTCGGGAGCAGCGTAGCCATATGTACCCATAACCCTTGTACTAACATAGCTTCGATCACCTGTTGGACCGTCCCTAGCTAGCCCAAAGTCAGAAAGTTTCCCATTGTAGTCCTGTCAATGGAACCCAAAGTCATCAGTAAAAAAGTGAGACCATCTAATTGATTCAATACGTGGTTCTCTGCCTTACCGCGTCAAGCAAAATGTTGGAGGCCTTGATGTCTCGATATATGACTTTGACAGGGTCACTATGAAGAAACGCAAGCCCCTTTGCTGCATCAAGCGCAACCTTGACCCGTAGAAACCATGGGAGCGGCTTAAAATATGTACCTCCTGCTTCAAAACCACTTCCATCAGTACAAATACACAATTTTTTTTTTTAGTTATTATTATTCATGTATAAAATTAGATTTTCTATTCTATTATGTAAATAAATTTCTAGATAAGTTATGCATTTTGTATAAATAAGCATACAAGGCTAATGAATAAATGGAGAGAAACTATTATGCTACTAAACTAACCAAAGATGTTTCATCGATAGAATCTATAGGACTTACTTCTGAATAGATGGTTCTCAAGACTTCCTTTTTGCATGAACTCATATACAAGAAGATGGTGTTCATCCTCCAAGCAATAACCAACCAGTTTCACTAGATTCGGGTGACTCAACTGTCCCAAGTAGTTAATCTCTGTCTGCATCAGAACAGAACATAACACAAGAACTCAGACACAATCACACACACACACATAACTCTGAAAGTTTGAGGGACATGAATACTACTGTACCAGCCATTCACGGTGACCTTGAAAGCCTTCTTGGTTAAGCTTTTTAACGGCTATGACTAAACCGGTTCCGGGTCTTGTCGGAGTGAGATTGGTTTCATCTAACCACCCTTTAAAGACACAACCGAACCCACCTTCACCGATCACACTGTCTGGTCTGAAGTTTCTTGTGGCGAGTTTGAGCTCGTTGAAGGTGAAGCTCTTGACTGGAGTCGACTCAAGAATCTCCCCTTCCGTCTTCTGAGCTGCAGCCACCGTGGACGAAGATTTTCGGCTAGATATGCTTAAACCGTAAAGATCGCTGCTCTTACCTGCACAGACACAAGCATAATGTTAACCAAACTCAAACCTGGAGCATCAGAGAGAGTTAATAGTTACAGAGATGGTACCATTGTGGAAAAGATTATCGGCTTTGACACAAGAACTGAAGCAAGAACCCATTAAGCTAAGAAGAAGCTCGTTATCTCCGTTTCTTGATTCTTGATTCTTGATTCTTGATTCTTGAGCTTTCTTGTACAGCTGCTTGAGCAAGGAATGGGTTGTAAGCAGAGGATAAGATGAATTATAGAAACCTTGAGGGAGAGAGAGAGAGAGAGAGATGTGAACAGAGAAGGCGAGGTGAAGAAATGAGAACGGGGTTGTTGTTAATGAGAGGCACGAGGGGGGCTTTGGTCTTGTCTTTGAGTGAAATAAAGTCAAACAAATGGACATTGTTTGGCGAAAAGATAAAAAGGTCGTTTGATTTTATTTGATAGACGCGATTTGTCTGACCCATTTTATTTTATAAAAAGTCTTACGACATGTTTTGGCAATATGTAATTGAGGATTTTGTTTCCAGGAAATGGAGAAGAAAATTGGTCAGTGAAATTTACTTGTTTTGGATGCTGTTTTTGTTGCCGTCCATATAACCATTTATTGGGACGACAAACAAACACGAGGATTTGATATTTGATGTCGTAACCAAATATTTATTTCGGTTGTGTCATCACTGTCATGTCATGTGTGTGTGTAAACAGAAAAAAAAAAAAAAAAGAAAGAGAATTACGTATATTTACAATTTATTTGTTTTCTCACGATTTTTATTTTTACCAAATTACGTTATTTTTGAAGATTATGTCTGATAAAATATTTATCATGTTCTTTCTTTTTTAGCTCGAGAGCCGGTTTTTTTTTTTTTTTTTTTTTTTTTAACAAG
>CAKOAT010305154.1:202730-240821 GCA_932364175.1 Eruca vesicaria subsp. sativa
GTTACTAAACAAAAATAATAATAAATATGTATAAGGGAAACTTAAAAAAGCAAAACATTATATATAATTTAATTTTAACATTTGTATATTTTCGAAATTAATTAAAATAACAAATTATCTTAACTTTACTATTTCTGTAAAAGTCAATTTAAAAAAATTATTAATTTCAAAACAAAATATAAATCAATATCAAATATGGAAAACTTACAAAAATAAAACATCATATATAAGTTAACTTAATTTATAAAATAATTTCGAAATTAACATAAAATAATAAGTCAAATAATTATCTTAATTTTGCTATTTCTTAAAAAATGAATAGTAATATATATATATATATATACACTATATAAAATTGAGGTTATAAGCCATTAAAAACTTTCACATAGAATTTTAAAAAACCAATCATATCATGATACATAATTTTTTTATTTGTTATTTTAAAATGTTAATGTTGCCAAAACAATAATTTCAAAATAAAAATTAAATATGTATCAGGTAAACTTACAAAAAGTAAAAACATTATATATAAGTTAACTTTACTATATTACAGATTTGTGAAATTAACATTAAAATAACTAATTATCTTAATTTTGATATTTCTTAGAAAAAGTCAATATTACAAAAATGATCTATTTCAATATAAAATGTAAATCAGTATCAAAATTTGATAAATTACGAAAGTAAAAGCATCATATATAAGTGAGGTAGTTAACTAAGTATATAGAAGAATTTTAAAAATTAACATTAAGTAAATACCAAAATAATTTGGCAAATGACTATCTTAATTTTGTTATTTCTAAAAAGGTGAATGGTAACAAAAATCTATTCTATAAAAAATATGTTAATAAATACAGTTATTCATTACATATACAAAAAAAAATCTAAATATTACTTATTTAAATATTTAAATTTTCTACAAGTTAAAGAGAAAATAAAAAATTATATTTTCTGAGTACAAAGAAAAATTATATATTATGCTGAAGTTTAATCATTTATTTTGTTAAAAATTTAAAAATGTATGATGAAAATATTATAACGTGTTAACAATTTATATGCATTGAGAAATCTATTTGATATTATAAAATATAAATTAATATTTCTAAAAATTATGAATATGTTTACATAACCATAATTATTATATTTACAAATACAAATAACCAAATAGCTAATAAGAAAACATAATTATAAGAAAACATAAATACTGAATAAAATTATATTTTAAATAATAAAATTATATTATTCAATTAAATTTTTTTTTGTTTTAAGTTATTTTAAATCTAAGCTAAATTATTAATACAGACTCGCGCGTAGCGCGAGTATAAAATCTAGTCTAACCAAAAACTTCAACTAAAATTAGCAGAATTTTCACAAACTAAAGTAATCGCGTGCCAAACCAAACCAACCCAAATCTATCTCTATGATATTAATTGAGAAGTTAGTTTTCTATTTAAGTTAATTTTTTTTATGGTTAATTATAGAAGTAGTCTTGATAAATTTAAAATATTTTATTTAGTTATCATTATTACAATTGATTGTCCTTTTTATTTAATAATTTATGTTTATTTGAAGTACTTTTGTGTTCAAATAACATATATAACAAAAGAAACCTCTAGAAATTTTAATAACGAATTTAAAAGAATAAAATATATTTATATATAATCTGATATCATAAAAGGGAATATTAACAATATATTCTTGATATTAAGAAAAATCTATTATGTTTTTATTTTGTTTTGTTTATATTTGTACAATCCAATATACCCATAGTTGGAGGTGTCAAAATAGATAGATCATTGCTTAGTAATGTCCAAACTTTATTGTGTACACTCTTCGTACAACTTGCTTGATAATAAAGGTATAAGTACTATTTTTTATTTGGTTTGTTGTGAATTGATAATATATGTTTAATATTACAAAGGTATTGTAGACAATGGTGACAATGAGATGGTTATCATTCGATCACATCTAAATGAAGTGGAAGAACAATCTGTAAGCAGCCGAAGAAACATCATTTTACATACACAAGATAATTCGCAGGCTTTTAGAAACTAGAGTTGTACAAAGAGACATTGATCAAAGGTACATACTGTTATTTTTCCACTTGATTTTATCTGTTTTGATCCTGATGTGAGGCTTAATATCAGCTTATAAGTTGTAGGGTTTTCTCTTTAAATCGAATTCGGTTTGAGTAAATAGTTCTTTTGTTTGTGCTTATGTTAATTTAAAGTTGATGATTAGTTAAGAGTCTTTGTTTTTTAAGATCAATGGTATCTCTAGGATTTTGATTCGTTGTTATGTGTGTCATATGCTAGTCGTCAATGAGAAAAGTGAGTTCTGCTACTCACCAATTAATTTCTAATTTGATGTGATTATGTGAGTTATGCTAATCGCCAATTAATTTCTAATTTGATGTGATTATGTTATCAGAAAGAAACTGAATATGAGGAATAGGTGAAACGGATTACGAGGAAGAGATGAAGAGGAGTCCAAGAATTTCATAAACTTCATTTTTTGCTTTCTTTTATTATGTTTCTAATTTTAATAAAGAGAAAATGACTAGAATTGACCTAATTTTTTTTTTATCATAAATATAGACCTTAACAATTAAAATGACAAAAATAGCACTTAAATATTTTATTATACATATATTTATACTTTTTAGATTAACTAATCTTAGATTTTTTTGTTTTATAGTTGAGGAGTGGAGTTTAGAGGATAGAGTTTCGAATTTAAAAAAATTAAGAAAACTAAAATTTTCAAAATAAAAAGTGTTATTTTGGTCATTTTAATTTTTGAGGTCTATTTTTGTGATAAAAATTTAAAAGATGGCTATTTTAGAGAATTGTCCTAACTGAGGTAGGGACCAAACCAAACCATTAGGTAAATGGTTTGGGACTTTGGGTTAAACCAAAACCAATAAAAGACTAGATTCATTTGGATATAGTTTGGTTTGGGTTGGTTTACCCATTTTGACACCTTTACCCAAACCGTACCGAAACCCTCATGCCTAATTGCCTATTAACCGCCAAAAATCTGTTATTGCATCATCGTCGCCGGTGAAATGCCACTCACCAGCACCGCGCTCCTCCGTATACTCCGGGAATGCAAAACCCTCCGACATCTCCTCCAAGTCCACTGCAAATTAACTGTCTCAGGCCTCAAACCCCATAACCAGCTACTAAACGCTTACTCTCTCTTCCAAAGACCAAACCTTTCTCGCACCATCTTCGATTCAGTACAAAACCCAGGTGTTGTTATATGTAACTCAATGATCAGAGGGTACACAAGATCCGGTTTACACAGAGAAGCCCTCGAGCTGTTCCATTACATGTCAGAGGAAAAATGTATTGTTCCCGACAAGTACAGTTTCACCTTCGCTTTGAAGGCTTGTACCGGAGCTTTGGACTTGGAGAGAGGGTTAGGGATACATGAGATGGTTTCTGAGATGGGTTTTGAGTCTGATGTTTATGTAAGGACAGGTTTGGTTGAGATGTATTGTAAAGGTGGGGACTTGGTTAGGGCAAGGGAGGTGTTCGATGAAATGCCTGAGAGAGATGTTGTTACTTGGAACGTTATGGTTTCTGGGTTGGTTCAAAGTGGGTGTTTTGGTGAAGCATTGCGGTTGTTTCGTGATATGTGTTTGAGTGGTGTTGAGATTGATCATGTGAGTTTGTATAATGTGATCCCTGCGGTTTCGAAGGTAGGGAGTAAGGATTTGTGTAGATGTCTTCATGGATTTGTGGTTAAGAAAGGTTTTGCGTCTGGTTTCTCTAGTGGTTTGGTTGACATGTACTGCAAATGCGAGGATTTGTATGCTGCTGAATGTGTTTTTGATGACGTGTGGAGCAAGGATGACTCTTCTTGGGGTACAATGATGGCAGCTTATGCTCATAATGGGTTATTTAATAAGGTTTTAGAGTTGTTTGATGTCATGAGAAACTATGATGTTAGAATTAATAAGGTAGCTGTAGTTAGTGCTCTTCAAGCTGCTGCGTATGTAGGGGACTTAGAGAAAGGGATTGCAATTCATGAATTTGCAGTACAACATGGGATGATGGATGAGGTCTCGGTTGCAACTTCTCTTGTGAGTATGTATTCCAAATGTGGTGAGTTGGAGATAGCGGGAGAATTGTTCACAAATATTAAAGATAGAGATGTGGTTACTTGGTCTGCCATGATTGCGTCGTTTGAGCTAACATGTCATCACGAAGATGCTCTCTCTTTGTTCAGGGATATGATGAGAACAGATATTAAGCCTAATGCTGTGGCATTGACAAGTGTGCTTCCGGCTTGTGCAGGGATAGGGATAGCCGACTCTAGATTAGGTAAGAGCGTCCATTGCTATGCTATAAAAGCTGATATTGAGTCGGAGTTAGCAACAGCCACAGCTATCATCTCAATGTATGCTAAAAATGGTCTCTTCTCTCCTGCGCTCAAAGCTTTTGAAAGGCTGCCAATTAAAGATGCTGTAGCATACAACGCTCTAGCACAAGGGTATATCCAGATTGGTGAAGCCAGTAAAACATTTAATTTGTACAATAAGATGAAGTTACAAGGAGTATGCCCTGACTCAGGAACTATGGTGGGTTTGCTTCAAACGTGTGCACTCTGTAACGACTACGATCAAGGTTCTTGTGTCTACGGACAAACTATAAAGCATGGGCTCGATTCAGAATGTCACGTGGCACATGCTTTGATCGATATGTTCACCAAATGTCATGCCCTTGCTGCAGCAAAATCCTTGTTTGACAAGTGTGGATTCGAGAAAAGTACTGTATCTTGGAATATAATGATTAATGGGTACTTAATCAATGGCCAAGCTGAAGAAGCTATTGCCACTTTTCGTCAGATGAAGAATGAGAATTTCCAGCCAAATATAGTCACATTTGTTAACATCTTACACGCTGCCGCACAGTTAGCAGCCTTGAGAGATGGAATGTCTGTTCACGCCAGGCTCATCCGGTTTGGATACTGTTCTCACACGGCCATAGGAAACAGCCTAGTTGATATGTATGCGAAATGTGGAATTATTGAATCTTCCGAGAGATGCTTTGGTGAGATAATAAACAAAGATATGGATTCATGGAACGCTATGCTATCCGCTTACGCAGTCAATGGTTTAGCTAGCTCTGCAGTCTCGCTCTTCCTGTTTATGCAAGAGAAGGAACTAAGACTAGACTCTGTTTGCTTTCTGAGTGTTCTCTCAGCTTGTAGACACGCGGGGTTAGTTGAAGAAGGAAAACGAGTGTTCAAGGACATGGAAGAGAGACACAAGATCGAAGCAGAAGCTGAACATTACGCGTGTATGATTGATCTTTTTGGGAAGGCTGGTTTGTTTGGTGAAGCAGTGGAAATGGTGAGGAGAATGAGAGTGAGAGCAAATGTAGGAGTGTGGGGAGCTTTATTGAGTTGTTCAAGAATGCATTGTAATTTGTGGTTAAGTAATGCTGCATTGTGTCAGCTTGTGAAGATTGAACCACTTAATCCTTCTCATTATAGTCAAGAAGGGAGATTAGGAGATGTTAATGATGGATCAATAATCAAGAAGAATATCCCTGCTTGTAGCTGGATCCAAGTTTAATATGTATCCATTCATATTTTTTGGTTCTTTTTCTGGATCAGACTGTAAATAATCTGTATTGAACAAGACTTTTTTTAATCATGTAAATGCAGGATTAGTTTTTAGGTAGTTATATGATTACGAGACGGTCCTAGACATCAAGGGTCCATAGCTCAGTGGTAGAGCAATTGACTGCAGATCAATAGGTCACCGGTTCGAACCCGGTTGGGCCCTTCTTTTTTGGATTAGATATATTTTTGTTTTCCCAACGGGCTTCGTAATTAATGGACCGAAGATAGCATTATGGGTTCATATTCTTGTTCTATTTATTCTTATTGGTTCACTTTAAAAAAAAAAAAATATTACTATCTCATTGGTCTTTTCTTTAAAAAAAAACATGTCTGGAGTTTTGTTAGACATAAAGGTGACAAAAGGGAACAGATCAAATGCACTGGCAGAACATGAGTCTCCATGCTTGCCTCAATGATACCCTCCACTGGGTAAATCTAGTCTCACCTGTAGTAGAACCCTTCTCTTTCGTCACCCGCACCTTGCTTGCTACAGCGAAAATTGATAAGAAACGATGACAGCTATTTGTTGCATTCTTCTTCATGGCACACCAACCAAAACGCACATCTTTTCGAGCTTTTTTTTTTAACAATTTCTTTTTTCATTTTCATTTGTGCATCTATGATTTACATCTTTATCAAGAGTTTTTTTGCTTAACTATTGATTAATGGCTATTAGTAAAGATTTAGTATTGGTTAGCGTTTCTTAATCTAATTTTCAAAAACGGTAATCCCTTGATATGCATGATTTGGTTGGAGAACGAATATATATGTTAGTTATATGTCATTTCGAAGACAACGTAGTTCCAACAACCACCTTCTCTAGAATTTATTGACCAAATAGTATACTTCTCGACCAATCTCAACTATATCACATCAACCATATTAACAAATGAATACGACAACAAAAACATTGTCTGGAACCAAACTGTTTTTGCTTAGTAATTTTTAATAACGATTTTATGATTTTACAAAAAAAAATATATTGGCAAATTCTAGAGATATTATGGTGGCCTAACCCAGTTCTTTCTCCAATGTTTTTTTTTCTCCGATTTGCATTGCAAACAAAGCAGAGATGATGATGAGTTAAGCTCAATCAAGCAAAGGTTAGATTTATACAGAACCGTTTAGGAATTATAGATAATTTTAATTTATCTTAAAAATAATAAAATTGTTTAATAAATTTAAAATATTATGTTTATTTATACTAATTCCGGAGATCTTGAAACGTAGTTCATCACAACACGCGTATTTGATAAAAAAAAAAGAATTCTAATTTTTTTTATCAACAAAATAAAAGATTTTAAAATATACTATTCAACAATTTTTTTCTTACGAATTTTCCAAAAAGAAAAATGAAAATCAAAACAAGCAGAGAATAACGAAGAATACTTGAAAGTAAAAAAAACTCGTCGCCGTAGTTGACCGTTGCAACAACCCCAGTGTAATTAACTAATACATAAATCATTAAAATGTGTAAAACTCCATGAAATGATGAAATAAACATAAGATACTTTTTAATCAAACATGAAATAACATAAAAATCTATTTCCTCCTTTCTCTAACCTTTTTTAACAGATCAAAAATCTCAAAAAAAAAACCAAAAAACCTAGAGAGAGAGAGACCTTCTTCCTCTTCCTCCCCTCATCGCCATGATGGTCTCCAGGGGCTTATTCGGCTGGTCTCCGCCCCACATCCAACCCCTAACTCCCGTCTCCGAAGTCTCCGAGCCTCCCGAGTCTCCCTCCCCTTACCTCGACCCCAGCGCCGAGAACAACGGCGGCGGCGGTGGCGCGGGGATGGCGACGCAGGGGGAGGAAGAGGAGGAGGAGATGGATGAGGCGGAGGAGGAGATGGAGCCTCCTCCTGCAGCTGTTCCGTTCTCGCAGCTGTTCGCTTGCGCTGATGGGTTCGATTGGGTGCTTATGGTGTTTGGATCTGTGGCTGCTGCTGCTCACGGAGCTGCTCTTATTGTTTACTTGCATTACTTTGCCAAGATTGTTCAGGTTCTTGGGTTTCGTGGTGTTGCTGAGGATCAGTTTGATCGTCTTGTCGAGGTTAGTTAATGCTTTTGTGGCTTTGGAAGATTCTTAGTTTAGTTAGTTAGATGAGTGAGCTTGAGGGGAATTGGAGTTTAGGTGTTTTTGTACTTCTATATATGAGTTAGAAGATTTACAATTTTACTTGGTTTAGTTAGATGAGTAAGCTTTGTGGGGGAAATGGAAGTTAGGTTTTATATAAGCCTTGACATTGAGCCTTTCTCATTCGTTAAAGCTTTTTAGGCTTGGCTTGTTGGAGTTATTGAAAGGTTTGAAATTTAGCTTCGGGGGTCTGAGTTGGAGATTGTAGTGGGTTGCTACATTAGCTTTAAGTAACGTTCCTATGAGGTTCTCAAACATTTCTATATAAGCCTTGACATTGACCTTCCCATTCGTTAAAGGTTTAGGCTTGTCTTGTTGGAGCTATTGAAAGCTTTGAAATTTAGCTCCAGCCTTTTCCTTTTGGGCTGGATATTGTAATTGTAATGGGTTGCTACATTAGTTTAAAGTAAAGGTTCTTGAACGCTTGGTGAGAACTAAGAGGTAAAGCTTTAAGCTTGCTTGTTGAAGCTATTGAAAGCCTTGAAAATTTAGCTTCGGCTGGCTGAGTTTTGGAGCTCTGTTCTCCTTCTGAGCAGGATATTGTAGTTATAGTGGGTTGGCATATTAGTGTTAAGTAAAGTTCTTGCGAGGTTCTTGAACATTTTGGTGGAGAGGTAAACATGCAAGGCAGTTATGTCCACATCATTTGTGCCACTCATTGGTCATAAATGTGTTAGGTCAGGAAATGAAGATGGGAGTGTAGTGAAATAATTAAACACGCTTTTTAGTTGTACCTTTACCGTAGTATCTTGGAATAAGCATGATTTAGCCTCTATCGGATGATGTGAAATTCTCTAATTGCTTTTCTCTACATTTGGCAACTTTGTGGATATGCATGCTGGCTTGTTAGTGGGTTTCTGGGTGTTATTATGTGGATGCCTATTTTCCTGAATCTATATTGTATATTTACCTGGAAAGCAGCTGTTATTTACTCAAATCCATGCTCAAAAGAAGGCAACCCTTGTTATAAGCTTATGCTTTTGGTTTTCTAGTCTTCAGGGATTTCTATGTATGCTCTCTGAATGTGTTGTTTATTATTCTGAATTAATGAAACACTGGCAACAATCCTGAAATGTTGTTCCCCTCTAACTAATCTTTGCCCTTTTTGCAGCTTTCGCTGACCATTGTATACATCGCTGGGGGTGTTTTCATATCTGGTTGGATTGGTAAGTTCACTATATTTGAACACTGTACTTATAAAACCTCGCTGTGTACTTCTTTCCTCTACTGCAATGATGATATTAGCTACGACCATAATTAATTGTTCTTTGTTATAGAGGTGTCTTGCTGGATACTGACTGGAGAGAGGCAGACTGCTGTGATCAGGTCAAAGTACGTCCAAGTACTACTAAATCAGGATATGAGTTTCTTTGATACATATGGGAATAACGGGGATATAGTAAGCCAAGTGCTGAGTGATGTCCTTCTCATTCAGTCGGCTCTTAGCGAAAAAGTATGTTTAGACTTTTAAATCTGGTTTCAATTGCTTTATGTATGCAAAGAATGATACATCTTCTAGCATTTCTCTAATCTTTGTGATCTTGGACATTCGCAGGTTGGAAATTACATTCATAATATGGCAACATTTATCACTGGTCTTGTTGTCGGTTTTGTCAACTGTTGGGAAATTGCCCTCATTACGTTAGCCACTGGTCCTTTCATTGTTGCTGCAGGAGGCGTATCAAATATATTTCTCCACAGACTTGCTGAGAACATTCAAGATGCTTATGCTGAAGCAGCCGGTATTGCTGAACAGGTATTATAATTGCTAGGACATTATGGAGATAGGGTTTATCTTTAATTTTGTTTTTCCGAATCCTGTTGCAACGTTTGCTTTGAAATGTTTCAGACAATGATATTCAAGAATTGGAGTTATAACAGAGATATTAGTGACTTGTGAACAATTTTTTATTTCGTGTACTGTTCAAAATTTGTTTTAAGCATAGAAAATCGTAGGCAGAATATATGAGGGTTAGATTGTATTTAGATAGGTCGGACTTTAATGTTACTTAATACGGCTGCTATGCCATCTAGAAAATCATCTCAACATATTGTCCCAGCCATGGCTGTGTTTGCTGTTATGTTAGGATGCATGTATAGTCGTTCGTGCATCAACGTAGATGCATGGCAATTACACGATCGTTAGTCTGTATAATGTTTACAAGTTCTTCTGAAATTTTTTTCCTACTGGTCAATCTGGCGCCTCCTGTATCAAAATTCAAACGCTTAAAGGGTTTGTTCTAAATGTGCAGGCGGTTTCTTATATTAGGACGTTGTATGCTTTTACAAATGAAACTCTTGCAAAACACTCTTATGCAACTTCTCTCCAAGCAACTCTGAGATATGGTATATTGATTAGTCTTGTGCAAGGACTTGGACTTGGATTTACTTATGGGCTTGCTATATGTTCATGTGCTCTGCAACTTTGGGTTGGTCGGTTCTTTGTTATTCATGGAAGGGCGAATGGTGGAGAAATCGTTACAGCCCTTTTTGCTGTTATTTTGAGCGGACTGTAAGTTTCAGATTGTACTTTTCTGCTTGTATCTTTCTTCTAAAAGTATACACATTGTTTTGCTAATTATATTCATGTTATGCTGTGCAGTGGTTTAAATCAAGCTGCTACAAACTTTTATTCATTTGATCAAGGAAGGATTGCGGCATATAGGCTTTTTGAGATGATAAGTCGTTCATCATCTGGGACTAATCAAGAGGGAACTATTTTGTCTGCTGTCGAAGGAAATATTGAGTTTCGGAACGTTTATTTCAGCTATTTGTCACGGCCTGAAATCCCAATCTTGAGTGGATTTTACCTCACTGTGCCTGCTAAGAAAGCTGTTGCACTTGTTGGTAGAAATGGTTCTGGGAAAAGCAGCATTATTCCTCTTATGGAACGATTTTATGATCCTACTCTAGGTATAATGAGTTGTGATTAGGTGTATCGATATTTTTATTCAAATCCGCCTTCGTTACTTGCCTGCGCAGAGACTATTGCTGAGCTGAATAGATACTGTCGTTTTCTCTTAAACAGGAGAAGTTCTACTTGATGGGGAAAATGTTAAAAATCTGAAATTAGAGTGGCTCAGAAGCCAAATAGGCTTGGTCACACAGGAGCCTGCTTTACTTAGCTTGAGCATAAGAGAGAATATTGCATATGGTCGAGATGCTACGCTGGATCAGATAGAGGAGGCAGCTAAAAAAGCTCGTGCTCATACCTTTATAAGCTCACTTGAAAAAGGATATGAAACTCAGGTAAACCATTCACTGTAATATTAGTAGATATGCACTGCAATTTTTCTGTAACTTGAAGTTGGATATGACTTGTTTGTCTTCTAGGTTGGGAAAGCTGGTTTGACGTTGACGGAGGAGCAGAAAATAAAAATATCGATTGCTAGAGCTGTACTCTTAGATCCAAAAATTCTTCTGCTTGATGAGGTCACTGGAGGACTAGACTTTGAAGCTGAAAGAATTGTCCAAGAAGCTCTTGATCTTCTAATGTTAGGACGGTCTACCATAATAATAGCGCGGCGATTAAGTCTGATAAGAAATGCTGACTATATTGCTGTAATGGAAGAGGGTCAGCTACTTGAAATGGGTACACATGATGAATTAATCAACCTTGGCAATTTGTATGCCGAGCTTCTGAAGTGTGAAGAAGCGACAAAGCTACCTAGACGGTATGATTCTCCAGCCTAAGACATATATATCTAACAACTTGTCAAGTCTGTTGTGTAGTTAACGTCATGGTAGAAACATTTTGTCCGACTGCTTTTGGATCCATGTACTGGTGTGGACTTTGACGTTTACTTGTTAATTGAATTTGTATCTTCTTACAGGATGCCAGTTAAGAACTACAACGACCCTACTGCGTTCCAGGCTGAGAGGGATTCTTCAGCTGGTCGTGGCTTCCAAGAACATTCATCACCCAAAATGGCCAAGTCTCCATCTCTTCAGAGAGGTCATAATGTTTTCCGCCCCCAGGATTTGTGCTTTGATAGTGAACAGTCACCCAATGATCATAGCCTTGCTCCAGAGAAAATGGGAGAAAATGGCTCGTCTGTGGATGTAGCTGAAAAGGAACCAACCATTAAAAGACAAGATAGTTTCGAGATACGGTTACCAGAACTACCAAAAATTGACATTCAGCAACGTCAGAAATCAAATGGTTCAGATCCGGAGTCCCCTATATCACCCCTTCTGATATCGGATCCCCAAAATGAGCGCTCCCATTCACAGACATATAGCCGCTCTCATGGCCATTTTGATGGCACTTCAACAAAGGTTAAGGTGCATTCACCTTCATTTTGGAAGTTAGCACAACTTAGTTTTCCAGAGTGGCTATATGCTGTATTGGGGAGTATTGGTGCCGCCATCTTTGGTTCTTTCAATCCTCTTTTAGCTTACGTCATTGCATTGGTAGTGACGGCATACTATAATAGCACGGGAAGCCACCTGCGTGAGGAGGTTGACAAGTGGTGTTTGATCATTGCCGGCATGGGAATAGTGACAGTTGTTGCCAATTTCTTGCAGCATTTCTACTTTGGTATTATGGGGGAGAAAATGACGGAGAGAGTGCGGAGGATGATGTTCTCAGGTACTGCAGTATTTTCCTTTATTTAATTCACTTCACTACCTTTTACAGCTTTCATTTGCCTGAGTTCATATCTTTTCTCTGATGTGCCAGTGATGCTGCGTAATGAAGTTGGATGGTATGATGAGGAAGAGAACAGTCCAGATACGTTATCCATGCGCCTAGCAAGCGATGCCACTTTTGTTCGAGCTGCCTTCAGCAACAGGCTTTCGATACTTATTCAGGATAGTTTTGCTGTTATCGTTGCCATTCTTATTGGGTTGCTGCTCGGTTGGCGTTTGGCCCTTGTTGCATTGGCAACTTTGCCGATACTAACTCTCTCCGCCATTGCTCAGGTTTGTCATGCATTTTGCTTAGAAGTATCTGTCTATTATCCTGACACTGGTTTCTAATATAACCCTCAAATTCCAGAAACTTTGGCTTGCTGGATTCTCAAAGGGCATCCAGGAAATGCATAGAAAGGCGTCTTTAGTACTCGAGGATGCTGTCAGAAACATATACACTGTCGTCGCTTTCTGTGCCGGTAACAAGGTGATGGAACTCTATAGACTGCAACTTCAACGGATACTCAGGCAGAGCTTTCTTCATGGGATGGCTATTGGCTTAGCGTTTGGTTTCTCACAGTTTCTCCTCTTTGCCTGCAATGCTCTCCTCCTCTGGTTCACTGCATTTTCAGTAAAGCGTGGATATATGAAATTGTCAACAGCTCTAACCGAGTACATGGTTTTCTCCTTTGCTACATTTGCCCTTGTCGAGCCATTCGGATTAGCACCTTACATTCTTAAGCGCCGTAGATCTCTCGCTTCAGTATTTGAAATCATAGATCGTGTGCCTACAATCGAACCTGATGACACCTCTGCTCTTAGTCCGCCTAACGTCTATGGAAGTATTGAACTGAAAAACATCGACTTCTGCTACCCTACTCGTCCGAAGGTGTTGGTACTAAGCAACTTCAGTCTCAAAGTCAGTGGGGGACAAACATTAGCTGTGGTTGGTGTTTCTGGTTCTGGTAAAAGCACAATCATATCATTGATCGAGAGATACTACGATCCAGTGGCTGGTCAGGTCTTATTAGACGGTCGAGACTTGAAGTCATATAACTTGAAATGGCTAAGAAGCCACATGGGTCTGATTCAACAGGAGCCAATAATCTTTTCCACGACGATCAGAGAAAACATCATATACGCTAGGCATAACGCGAGTGAAGCTGAGGTGAAGGAAGCAGCAAGAATTGCAAATGCTCACCATTTCATCAGCAGCTTAGCCCACGGTTACGACACGCATATCGGTATGAGAGGTGTTGAACTTACACAAGGACAGAAACAGAGAATCGCTATAGCTCGTGTAGTGCTGAAGAATGCTCCAATACTGTTGATTGATGAAGCGAGTTCGTCTATTGAATCTGAGTCAAGCCGTGTGGTGCAGGAAGCTCTCGATACGTTGATAATGGGGAACAAAACCACGGTTCTGATAGCGCATAGAGCGGCGATGATGAGACATGTGGACAACATTGTGGTTCTCAATGGAGGCAAAATAGTTGAACAAGGCACGCATGATGCCTTATCGAGTAAGAACGGGTTATATGTGCGTTTAATGCAACCACATTTTGGCAAAGGTCTACGCCAACATCGACTCATCTAGAGAGAGATTGAACTCTTTCCACCTCATCAACGATTAGCTCTGTCACATAACAAACATCAGGTGATGCCAAGGGATAATGTTATTGGATGCGATGACAGGACATAACTTGCAATCTGATCAAGGCTTTGACACTAAAAGAGTAGAAGTTGTACAACCACGGTTAGTTTCTGTAAGCAAAGTAGGAGCTTGTAGACGTAGATTCTCTTATTCTTTCAGGAGACGAAGCAATGAAGAAGTAGGACTGTATTTATTCATTTGCTTGGTCTCTAAGGTATATCATTTTTGTTTATTGAAACTGAAGATTAGAGAGGCAATATATTTGCTGAGGTTTGTTTTTGTTAGGGCTGTGAGTGATTTAGATGGAGAATGTGTAATGGTTAGGCGTCTGGCTTGTAAATACATCGTATCCACTTTATTTGGCACTTCTTTTTTGATTGAAATCTCATCTATTATAAAACCAATCATCATTGGAGTTTAATAGTAACCAAACCAAAGCTTATTCATTTAAGTTTCATCTTTACCCTTTAGTCGATCCACAAAAGCCGAGTAGCTTTTTGGTTTCTCTGCTGAAACATTATAAGACCAAACTAAGCTATGCTTTTAGTCGCAAATGAAAGAAGAAGAGAGAAAATACAAGTTGTTCTTGGCAGGTTTACCTTCAGCAAGAAGCAAAGTTGCCAATAAAGTTCCTTGGCCCACAAAAGCCGAGTAGCCTTTTGGTATCCAATTGCTTCCGCATCCTTTTTTCTGTAAGCCATTCAAGTGTTTATAGCCTATCATCCATCATCACAGGCCAATGAAATATTGATATCAGAAAATTAAGCAGAGAAGTGTTATTATAAACCTTGTGGGAGATTGTTGGTGAGACACGGTAGCAGATCGGAGAGTGAAGAGACAAAGAGACTGCCATTATGGCTACAACGTGCAAGACTTTAGTTATGTGTTGACAGATACATTCAAAAGATCGTCCACAAGACGGAATAGTTTTCATCTGTATAAATTTGCATTTTAGAAGTTTTCAAGAGTGTTTTGTGGTAAGATTGTCTAGAAGCAAATTCCAAAAACAGAGAGAACTTTAATTCAATAATTAACTGCAACAAATGTATCAAAAAAACCGAGAAACAAAACCACAAGTCTGTTTTTTTTTATAATTGCAGAGATAGATAAAAACTTAGATGATGCCAATCTTGTTAGCAACATCCAAAGCATCATAATCCGGTGTAAGCCTAACGTAAGCCTTCTTCGTTCCATCAGGCCTGATGAGGGTGTTGACCTTCTTGGTCTGAATGTCATACATCTTCTTAACAGCATCCTTGATCTTCTTCTTGTCAGCACGAATGTCAACAATAAAGACAAGTGTGTTGTTGTCTTCAATCTTCTTCATGGCAGACTCAGTAGTGAGTGGGTACTTGAGGATACCGTAATGGTCCAACTTGTTCCTTGGAGTAGCACTGATTCTTGGGTACTTGGGATCTCTAGCCTTGGTCAAAGTCTTTGGCCTGTGGAAGGTAACCTTTGTCCTAATCTTCTTGTCCTTCTTCTTGAAAGCTTGCCCAGACTTCACTGCCTTTGCTGCTTTCAAGGCCTTGGCTTTTGGGTCAGCCTTCTTCGTGGTATCAACTACATAATAAATAAACAGCACAAGAGAGCTTTAAACAACTTTGACAACATAACTTAAAAGATAATTGTACTTTACTATTACAGAACATTAAGACAAGGCTAGTTATTAGTGTTTGCGTTGTTTAATTAACACAAGATTTTGTAAGAGACCCAAGTGAATATTCAACGAAACGAACATATGTAACATGATTATCAACGTAAAGATCGAACCTTTAGCTGGAGACATTTCTCTGTACGATCCTTTCCCACTTCAAAATCTGTTAGAAATCATGAAAATGAAATGTAAGAGAGATGAAAGAACGAAGCTTTGACGTAATGAAGCAGTGAAGAAGGGGAAGACGAACGAACCTGGTGAGGTGAAGCAGCTGAAACCCTAGATCACTTCTGCAGCGGCAGAGACTTTTATTAGTGGAAGTGAAGAGGGTGATGGTGATAAAGAGAGGCGAAACCCTAGATAGCTTGGGCCTTTAATATTATAATGGGCTATAATACAGAGCCTAGATAAAAAGACGCCCAAATCAAGCCCACTATGTTAAAGAACCCAAATTTCATTTTGTAGAAGAACTTAGAATTAGTATATTTTAATTTTATTTTCGATATATATAGTTTTCTCATATTTTATTTTGAAATTTAAGTTTATGTTTTTTTAACATAATTTAAATTTATGTTAGCAACATTTCAATCGCAAATTTGTAACTCTTGTCAACACAAAGAGAAGATTCTTTTAGTCATGCTTCATGCATTATATATCCCAAAAAGAAAAGAAATTTAGTGACTACAGTGATCCAAAACAATCAAGAATTTGATTATAATAATTATATAATATATATATATATATATATTTGAAGTTTTAATAAGATATAGTTGCAATTAATATCTACTAATCTTAAATTCTTAATGACTGGTGCCTAAAATTCAAAGCGGAGATATTCGTCTGTTTTAGTATAATATTTGTTTTATTTGCCAAAAAAATAATAATATTTATTTCTAATATGTTGCTTTTATGTGTTCTCCAAATCTGTCATCTTATGTCATATCTTAACATACTAGTACCATACTAACTATGTGAGTTAATGGTTCTATTATTCAGTTTCCTTCTATATTAAAAGACAATAATCTATACTATCACTTTTTATAAAATAAGTAAAATATGTGTCCAATATAATGTCATTATTAAGTCCTTAAATCAAATATGTAGATTTTGAACATAAACTAATGCCGGCCAGCTTTTAATTGTGGTAAGATAACATCTTATACAATAAAAGGGAGTTTTCTCCCTTCTTGAGAGGCCACCTCAGCTTTTATGATGGGGGCAAAAAATGACATGTCAGCACTTCTCAATCTGCAACTTTTTTGTAAAGAAATTTATATGGGCAAATTGTTTTATTTGGTTGGGCCCATCGTTATTACATAAACTCGGCCCGGCCTGACATTTTCTTAGGGTTTTCTAAGCTTCTTCATCTTTGTTGTTCATCGTTGGTAACGATTCGTTACTCAATCTTTGATGTTTCTGAAAACGTTTGTCCTTCCCTTTAACTCAACCATTAATCCAATCTATACCCACCTCTCCTCCCACTCAGTCTCATTTTCTCTGTAACGCTCTCAAATCTTTCACCGACCACCGGTTAAGAAAGGCCATCATCGAGAAACTTACATAAAGCTTTCAATTTTCAAATCTTTGTCTGTTTGGGCTTCAATTCTAATTTTGTTCTCTCTTATATGTCTATTAGGATGTTGATTGAGGATATTGATGAGTACAATGATGATGACCTTTTTCCATGGATCCAGTGTTCTTGCTTTTGGCTTTTTGAAAGATTGAAACTTTAATCGAGATATAGATTTTTAAACCTGAACCTTTTTCAGGTATATAAAATGGGTACAAGAGGCGTTTCCACCAGGAGGAGAGTGTTCGCTGTTAGTGATATACAAGCAATGCGTTCGCAAGTTTGGCACTCGGAACGGTACAAGAATGATCTTCGTATCTCAAAGTTTGGTTGGAATATGTAATGTTTTCTCTTTTTAGCTTCTTCAGTTGATTTTATTGTATTGTACTAAATGGTTAGATTTTATTGTATTGTACTAAATGGAAGTGATAATCTTTTGAAGGCGGAGCATTGTGCTGATGCAAAAGTGATTAGCTTATACTTTGCACAAGGAGTTGAGATCTTCAATCTCGGAATCTCTAGGTACATTTTCTTCATCTTGGTTTTTTTTTTTTGGCCACATGGTTGACTGAAAAGTGTGAAACGTTGATCAGGACCGCAAAGCCTGTGAACAAGTTGAATGATACTTACAAGAAGTTTATGGTCAGAACTATGACAAGAACCAAAACAGCTGATCAAGTAAGATGTTTTTTGAGTTTGTGAAACTGTATGTATATTTCTTTATGTCTTATGTATTTTCTTTCTGAGTATTTTACATATTACTTAATGTTTCCACCTACCAGCATGAACCAAAGAAGAATAATGACTTACCGTCAAGAAGCTTTGGAACTGTATTGTCTAGAGGAGATAATAGTAGTGAGTGTCGCATTAACTTTTACCTTTGGAGATCACTGAAAGGTTTTGATAAGATCTCTTACATAAAAATGTTTTCTATAAACGCAGAAAATCAAGCATTAGGACCACAAGCCAAAAACCCAAGGCGGAATCAGTAAGTGATTCCTTATTTTTTCACCTTTAAACATAGTGTATACAACTTAACCAGAACTCTAACTTATTGTGCAACTCATTATGATCTGGTGCAGCTAATCAAGACAGCTTTATCTATCTACACAGACACTACATCGGAGAATCAACAAGAAGAGTCAGATAAGTCAAACCAGAGTATGGTTCTTGGCTGATGCTTGGAGCCAGAGCAGAGAGAGTAACAAAGTAAACAATTCATTACCTGGAAAATGGAAAATTTTCAAGGTTTTTGACTATTCTTTATCCTCCAAAAACAAAAACTAACTTATCTTTACAAATAGATGATTTTCTGCAGTTATATATGCATGAAGACTACTGTTTCAAACTAAAAGGTTACACTCATGGTGGTGAGTTTATTTATGTACCTTATTATGAGTTCCGTGTATCATCTGATATTATATTCTATGATCCGGTGAGAAACAGTTGTAGAAGACTCAAGTTTGAAGGAATCGTGGACAAAGAATTTGGGTCCAATATGCATGTTTCTCCGAATCACATTGAAAGTCTTGTGTCTTTGTAACAATTTGTTGTTACTCTTTTATATTTGTCTCCTTTGTAAAACATTTAATAAAGCATGAGTTGCAACATTACAAACTGCTTGTCAGATAAAATAGCATCAGATACATTAGTTCTTCTTTTTTTTTTTATTGTCAAATGGTCTTTTTTCTACCAAAGCACTCTTTCTTCCGACACTAACCAATGGATCATTTCTTCCGACACTAACCAATGGATCATCACGGTATTCCCTCCAAGAAAAGGAATGGTTGAGTTTGGAACGTTTCAAACAAGTGGTGTTTCGGTTATTGTTCACACTCTCTCGTCTACTTCACTCTTGTTTGTAATTTTGTATTCTCTTGCTCGCTTTCCACATTCACGTTTACATTGCCTAGGGGTAGACACAGATCGATGACAATGAGATTGAGAAGTAAGCATATATGCATGAAGAGTGACTTATGTAGCTAAAAATGTTTACTTAAAATAACTGTAGAGAAACAGTTTTGCTGCGACAGAACCCTTCAAAACATTTCCAAATTCAATTCAATTTTCAATTGGCCAGTTGACCCCCAAGGGTAAACGGTTTTACTTATTTAATAGTTGTATTCAGAAAAAAGAAGTTTAAATAACTTATACTTAGTATGTGTTGTATATGCCGAATGAAAAATCAGAAACAAAACAATGAGCACATGAAAACTATCAACTACTAATACTATAGAGTATTGACACAACAAATATCAACTCAACCAAATACAATACAAAAAAAAAAAAAGAAAACGCAGAACTACACAGAAACGGAAACCATACCAAGTTTGTGATATTGTCTTTTTAGTTTCATCAAGTTTAAAAAGTTTAAAAGAAAATGACTGAAAACCACAACCATTATTTAATTAATATCAAAACAAAGATTTCAGAAAAGAAAAGTTAAGAAAACAAAAAAATATATAATTGATAAAACAATAAACATAAAAACAAAAGAAATATATATATATATATATATATATATATATATATATATATATATTTACTATACTTTAAACCAATGTACTGTTCCCATAAGAAAATCAAGCATAATTTTAATATTTATATAAAAATAAAATAGTATATATTTGTAAAGTCTAAACAAAAGAAACACAATATAAAACAATTTGACAAGAAATACATAAGAACAAGAAGTTTAGTTGTGTGTCAGAATAATTACATCTATCAATTTCAGTGTTGTACCAAATTTACTTGATTTTGAGTTGTAAGCTTATCAAACAATATCATTTCAGAAAGATTAAATAATATATTATATTTAAATATTAAAACAAAAATAAATAAAATTATCAATACTTAACGCAATGTTTTGGAGACCACCGTTACAAATGAAAAACTACATAATGTCATAATCAGTTGATCATTTTAATGACACGCCCCTTAAGTAATTAAATTACTTATTCCCAGAGTTATAAAACAAATTAGTCCAAGTCTACAACTATCTCTTTTTCCACCTAATTGCATCGAAATGCGTGTAAATCAGCAACTATCAAACTTCAAAAATNAGCCAATATAAGATATTATCTCTACTTCAACTATTTGTATACATCTACTATATCAAACAAGAAAACATTTAGTATTATGCACATTACCACCATACATTGAAATAATTTCATAGTCTCTCTTCTATAAAATTAGTTGCTCCAACTATTCACAGTTAACTAATAAACAAGAAGTACGTGAGCACATAAAGTAATTATCAGAATACATGTTTTATTATACAATGAATCTAATAACAAACGTTATTTGTTAAATAACACAAATGGCAAACATTCCGCGCGTAGCGCGGACAAACCACTAGTATTATATATTTTTCTATATGCATTGGATTCAAAGATATTGTTATTTTAACAATTAAGATATGTTTTCTTGACTAGAGAATAAAGTGGCGGACGTAATTTTCTTTGCATGAATAATTGTGGCGGCCCCATGCAAATATTATTGGACGGTTTATAAAAAACAAATAATAATAATTAAATTGTTCTTGCGATGAAACTGACCCATCTTTGACGTCGATTCCGTTTCGTGTCTTCTCTTCTCTTCAAAACAAAAATTTGAAAGAGTGATTGTGACCCAAAAGAGAGAGAGAAACGTTTATCATCTTTAATCAATCAAATCTTGTTGACCTATCTCTCTTTTATTCAAATTCATCTGCTCTGTTTTTCGTTTAGAAAAAGTCAGAGAATCCACCAATTGTGTAAATCCTTCTCTCAAAGTTTCTTTTCTCAGATGGGATCTGCAACCAATCTTTAAAGATCTTTACTTCCATTAAAAGAGGTTAGATTTGCTTTCCAGGTTTAATCTCTGTCTCTGTTTGTTGAGTTTCCTTTTATAGATTTGTCTCTTTCTACAAAAAGAAATCGTCTTTCTTTATCGTCACCTCATTTCATTTTCTGGGTATGTGTTGATTTCTTGAAAAGAGTTGCAGGTCGTTGAAAGAGATGGAGTCTAAGGAGATTAGATCCTCTGTTTTTGCCAAAACGCTGCGTTTCAATGGGATGTCTCAACCTCTGCATCACTTAAAGTCAAGAACCTTTGAGAGGCACAAAACAAAGTCGGATTCTGGTTTTAAGGTGATTCCAACGAAGGAGCTTTGTCATGTTTATCTACACAAAACAGAGTTGCTAGCGTCCAAGGGTATCATTGATGCACAAGCTAAGCCTCCTCACTTTCAGAAACATCGTGAGACGGCAAAGAAGAGGACATTTGGTAGGAGATTTGATCAACAAAACTTGAACTTGAAGTCAAAGTTGAGACATTACACAAAAGTTGAGAAGAAAGAGAGTTCTCCAAGACGTTTCTCTCCTCTAGGTTTTGGTAGTGACTCTCAGTTGCGAGATAGGGGGAAGAAAGGGCAATACATTATCACCCCTGAGAAGAAGATTATTGTATTTTACTATTACAGAACATTAAGACAAGACTAGTTATTAGTGTTTGCGTTGTTTAACACAAGTTTTTGTAAGAGACCCAAGTGAATATTCAACGAAACGAACATATGTAACATGATTATCAACGTAAAGATCGTACCTTTAGCTGGAGACATTTCTCTGTACGATCCTTTCCGACTTCAAAATCTGTTAGAAATCATGAAAATGAAATGTAAGAGAGATGAAGAACGAAGCTTTGACGTAATGAAGCAGTGAAGAAGGGGAAGACGAACGAACCTGGTGAGGTGAAGCAGCTGAAACCCTAGATCACTTCTGCAGCGGCAGAGACTTTTATTAGTGGAAGTGAAGAGGGTGATGGTGATAAAGAGAGGCGAAACCCTAGATGGCTTGGGCCTTTAATATTATAATGGGCTATAATACAGAGCCTAGATAAAAAGACGCCCAAATCAAGCCCACTATGTTAAAGAACCCAAATTTCATTTTGTAGAAGAACTTAGAATTAGTATATTTTAATTTTATTTTCGATATATATAGTTTTCTCATATTTTATTTTATTTTGAAATTTTAAGTTTATGTTTTTTTAACATAATTTAAATTTATGTTAGCAACATTTCAATCGCAAATTTTAACTCTTGTCAACACAAAGAGGAGATTCTTTTAGTCATGCTTCATGCATTATATATCCCAAAAAGAAAAGAAATTTAGTGACTATAGTGATCCAAAACAATCAAGAATTTAATTATAATAATTATAATATATATATATATATATTTGAAGTTTTAATAAGATATAGTTGCAATTAATATCTACTAATCTTAAATTCTTAATGACTGGTGCCTAAAATTCAAAGCGGAGATATTCGTCTGTTTTAGTATAATATTTGTTTTATTTGCCAAAAAAGTAATAATATTTATTTCTAATATGTTGCTTTTATGTGTTCTCCAAATCTGTCATCTTATGTCATATCTTAACATACTACCATACTAACTATGTGAGTTAATGGTTCTATTATTCAGTTTCCTTCCAGATTAAAAGACAATAATCTATACTATCACTTTTTATAAAATAAGTAAAATATTTGTCCAATATAATTGTCATTATTAAGTCATTAAATCAAATATGTAGATTTGAACATAAACAAATGCCGGCAAGCTTTTAATTGTGGTAAGATAACATATTATATATTTTTCTATATGCATTGGATTCAAAGATATTGTTATTTTAACAATTAAAATATGTTTTCTTGACTAGAGAATAAAGTGGCGGACGTAATTTTCTTTGCATGAATAATTGTGGCGGCCCCATGCAAATATTATTGGACGGTTTATAAAAAACAAACATAATTATTAAATTGTTCTTGTAATGAAACTGACCCATCTTTGACGTCGATTCCGTTTCGTGTCTTCTCTTCTCTTCAAAACAAAAATTTGAAAGAGTGATTGTGACCCATTAGAGAGAGAAACGTTATCATCTTTAATCAATCAAATCTTGTTGACCTATCTCTCTTTATTCAAATTCATCTGCTCTGTTTTCATTTACAAAAAAGTCAGAGAACCCACCAATTGTGTAATCCTTCTCTCAAAGTTTCTTTTCGCAGATGGGATCTGCAACCAATCTTTAAAGATCTTTACTTCCATTAAAAGAGGTTAGATTTGCTTTCCAGATTTAATCTCTGTCTCTGTTTGTTGAGTTTCCTTTTATAGATTTGTCTCTTTCTACAAAAAAAAGAAATCGTCTTTCGTTATCGTCACTTAATTTCATTTTCTGGGTATGTGTTGATTTCTTGAAAAGAGTTCCAGGTCGTTGAAAGAGATGGAGTCTAAGGAGATTAGATCCTCTGTTTTTGCCAAAACGCTGCGTTTCAATGGGATGTCTCAACCTCTGCGTCAAGAAAAGTCGAGAGCTTTTGAGAGACAAAGCCGACAGAAAGGGTTTATCAAGAAGACTGATTCTGGTTTCAAGGTGATTCCAACGAAGGAGCTTTGTCATGTTTATCTACACAAAACAGAGTTGTTAGCGTCCAAGGGTGTCATTGAGGAGCAAGCTAAGCCTCCTCACTTTCAGAAACATGGTGAGATGGCAAAGAAGAGGTCATTTGGTAGGAGATTTGATCAACAAAACTTGAACTTGAAGTCAAAGTTGAGACATTACACAAAAGTTGAGAAGAAAGAGAGTTCTCCAAGACGTTTCTCTCCTCTTGGTTTTGGTAGCGACTCTCAGTTGCGAGATAGTGGAAGGAAAGGGCAATACATTATCACCCCTGAGAAGAAGAAATCAAATGAAATAAGTAAACTGTGTAATAGCACTACTACATTGGTTCAGAAGAAAGATGGAGCTGTGAGAGAAGCTGGTTCTAAGTTGATTGTTAGTACCTCTAGGGACTCAGTGTTGAGTTTGGAACGAAACAGATTTGCACAAGATGTCAAGTTCAGACATGTATCTTCTTCTTCTGCTTCTTCTTCTTCAGGTTTTGTCAGCAAGGTAACTTCAATGGACTCAATTACAGTTTCTTGTGATGATTGTGTGATATACTAAAGATTCTCTGAGAGCATAGTTTGACTGTTGTGTGATATAACTCTATAAGATTGTGAACTCTTGATTGAAACTGCAGGATGAAAGTGAGGATTCATCAGACTGCTCCGCTGCTTCTCCTGGATGTCAGACGGAAGAAGCTCATCAACCTAGTCCTGTTTCTGTCCTGGAGCCAATGTTTGACGACGATGTGTTAGAGGATGACAGTGAAGAACTTCCTTATCTAGATCTTCATGGTAAGTAACAACTTAGCTTCTGTGTATTCTTTTTGGCTGGTATTGTGTAAACTGTAACTAAAACCTTTTAATGGTACAAGGTATAGAGAAACAGCTTGACTTCCTGAAATCTGAGTCTGATAGTTATTCAGAAGGGAATGGGATGGAAGTATCAAGCGATGAGGAGTCTGAGATTGCTTCTGAAACCGAAGAAAGCAAGGAGAGTGAACCAATCAGGCTCTTGGATAGCAAAGAGACTATAGAGTCTTCTTACATTGATGATATCTTGTCTGAAGTTTCACTTATGGACATTCCTGAGAAACTGGATTCAGTTCTTACCTTCAAGGTCTTCGAGAAGATGGAGAAAAAGTATAACACTGAGACATCTTGGAAGAGGTCTGAAAGAAGGATTTTGTTTGACAGAGTCAATTCAATTCTGGTAGAGATTCTGGAATCTTTTACAGCTACACCAACCTGGAAGAAACCTATCTCTAGGAGGCTTGGCGTTGGGCTAAGCACATGTGGACTGAAACAAGAACTCTGTAAAGTACTTGCCAGGCAAGAGAAGCGAGCTAAGAAAGTATCATCCAACAAAGTGCCAGTAATAGATCTTGATGAGTGGTTCAAACTTGAAGATGATGATGATATGTCAGTGGTCTGTGAATTAGAAAGTATGATAGTGGATGAGTTGTTGTTTGAGGTCTTCATGTAGAGTTACAAAGTGATTCTTTTCATTCTTTTTTTCCACTGTATTTTGATTGAGAATAGTTAGTGAGTAGTTGTTGCATCATCAAAGGGAGATGTACAACGTTTAAGAAAGTTGTGCATACACATTGTTTTTGTTGTCAGGTCTAGGATTGGCCTCTTAGCATGTCTCAGTCACATTGCTATAAAAGCTTATGTGACTTTGTACCCATTTGTTAAAGTGTGAATGAAACAAGATTTTGATTGAAAGAGTTTCATTTAATACAAGAAAAGGATAAAAAGACAGAAACAGAACATATACAAAAGCAATCATATATCTTGTTTAACTCTCAAGCTTTGTAGGTGAGGTAAACACTGAAATGGAGGATGGTGTCTTGACCATCAGTGATATGCTGATTGTTCTGGTTATGCAGAGTTTCCACAATAGCATACCCTTTAGCATGCTCAAACTTCCCTGTCCCACCAATAACAGCAATCTGAGAGGCATGAGAAGCAGTTCTATGAACTCCAAAGAAGCTAATAGCATCATCCAAAGTGTCATGGTGATCATGCTCTCTGTCTAGCAACACAGTCAGAGAAAGAGTCTGGCTAGTCCCATCCAAGGAACTAGCCAGGTAAAACCCTTGAGCCTTCCCTATAACCGCTGACCCGAGCTCGTGGCTCTCGGTCAGCTCATCGTCTACAACTGTTATGGTTCCAAACATTAGATGCTGGAGTGCAGCACCTGGAGGGAGGTTACCTGCGGTTACAAAAGGGAGGTTGTTGGAGCTGAGGGCGTCGTTGGAGTTACCGTTAGTGTTTTGAATCACTGTGCTGGTTTGAGCGCCGCCAAGGCCGGTTAGAAGTGGAGCTGTGTTTGGGTTAATGACACTGTTGATGTTGTTTGAGTTGACCAGTGGGACTCCGTTGTCTACAGGGAAGATGCTGTTGCTTGCCTTTGAGAATGGTATACCGTTTACTTCGGTTTGTGCCACTATTCCTGTGACTACACGAGCTGATGGGTGTGAACCGCCTAGGACGTCGTGCATAAAGAACTCTAGTGATGGCTCGTGTTCAGCCCCTGTTGGATTAGCTGGGAGTGTAGTTGCTGGTGCAGGTTCTTCTTCAGCTTCTGTTGGAGCCACGTTGGGGATTTGGCCTGTGGGGAGTAACTGAGACTGAGGTTGGATCTCATCAAGAAGTCTAGCGGAGTTGATGGATGCTAGGAGATTGGAGGCTATGAGGAAGAGAATGATAGTTATGTGAAGAGCTTTGGCCATTTTTAGTATTTAATTTAGATTATAGAGTTGCTTTTGTGTTTGTGTTGATGTTTACTGAAGGATGGATCAATGGGTTTATATAAAGAAGCATTGGAGTATTTGGTATGTGTGAGTGGAGCGGTTGTTGCTGTTTATGTGTTTTAGTTGAGTTTGAGAGTCAACTAAACCTTTATATTAGTATTTGAATTAGCTAATATTTTTACTTAATAATGTACTTTTATTTTATTTTTGCCAACTAATTTTTGTATCATTACTGTAAATTGTAAGTAATTGCATACCCGCTTATCACCATTGATATATGAAACATCATAATTGCACTTAGACCAACTTTTGTGGGTGTTTACATGTTAGAGCCATGTTGTGTTGTCACCTTATTGTGTTGCTTCCTTAATCCTTAGACCATCTGCAACGCAGAATCTTAACAAAAAATCTTTAACATTAAATTGTTATAATAATCTGTGGGACCCCTTAAAATTTAAGTATCTGTGCCAAATTTATCTCTTGTGATCCGTAGTTAAGGATCAACTTTAGGAGAAGTTCGTTACTGTGTATGGCTCTCATCACGACGTGGAAACCTCTGATTAGCTATTTTTTTTCTTTTTTTTTTAAACTGAATGAAAAATAAAAATAATCAAAAAATAATCTAAAAAATTTACCTAGGTTATTGCGACGAGAGTATCAGCGTTGCTGATGCTCTTAATCAACTATTGTTGCATTCATCCACTCTCTGATATCTTTTTGTAGCTCTCGTAACAACAACTTTATGTAACAAGTCAACTTATGTAAATTATTAGTCACCTTTTGATCTATAATTATTTGCTTTTTGTATCACATTAATGAATGCATAGTACCATATATATAATTATCTTTTACTTCTTTCAGATCTCGCAATTTTGGGAAGAGCAGTTGCGACGGGTAACAAGAATTAGCCTATTCTACATTCGCAATATTCTAATCATCATTAGATAACCATATCCCATAACTGTAAATTAAAGTTACAAATATCATTTTACAACAATAAAACACTGAGCAAGAAAAGAAAAAACAGAGATAAAACACACAGAAGTTGTCTATATAGTTTATTCGTCTGTGATATTGATAATGAACAACACTACCTACTCTTTCACTTGGAACGCATCATTTTCACGTTTAAGCTCCGATTCTAACCCTCCGGCTCCATCAGAAGCTTTCTTATCTAACCAACCAATGATGTCAGCAAAAACAATCTCAATGTTCTCTGGTGTCTCACCATAGAGTAAACCATGCCACATCCCAGGGTACAACTTGAAAGTCTTGTCCGAACTCGACGCAACCTCATAAAGTTCTCTACTCACTGCTTTGTCTGTGACTTTGTCATCTTCTCCATGCAACACCATGAACGGTAATGAAACCTATAACCATTACATATGCTCAAACTTCTCAAATAAAAGTTTTAATGCGGTTTTCCAAAATTTAAAAAAATCATTAATATAATATTTAATGAAGTTTGTGTTTAAACTTTTTATAAAAATATTAATATAAATGTTTAGTGATAGATTCTATTGAAAAGTTATCATTGCTATATACCTCATTAAGTCTCTTCTCAAGATCGGTGCTAACCCTCAAGAGCTCATAAGCTGTTTTCAAACGTGGGCGTCCTTTGTAGCAGTAAGGGTTTTCTCTAACCTTCAATCATTTCACATTATTAATTAGCTATATACGTTCATTATAATAAGTCACTACTATCTGCTTAACGAACCTGCTTCCTGATTTCGGGCTGTTTAAAAGCAGTGTCAATAATATCTTGGCCAGGGATAATTTTCCACGTGGGTATAACTCCGCTTAGTTTTGTCAATACAGAAATAACCAAACGGTTTGGTTTCATTTCGTCAGCAATCTGTGACATATACAATAAACAAACGAAGATTAGTGGATACTATCTATTAGTAATATTCTACTCCAACCACTTTAATGATTTGCCTATGCAAATCAAATCGTAATATATACCTTCCACATGAATGCATAGCTGGTACATCAATTGCAACTTACTAGTACACATTAGAAATTAGTTTATTTGCATGATTACTTCAGAAACTTAGTGGATGGGGGGGTTTTAATAATTAACAAGATATTTGACTAAGCTTCATATACATTTTAAAATATTTTCCCTAATTATAGTATATATACATGCTTTCAGAGATTGTATTTCACACCGTTATCTAGCTAACGAGTATGTGATTAAAACCAACTAGTAGCATCTTTTTTTGCTTTTCTTTTTTGAAAATTTTTTTTAGCATCTTTCACATCATCATGCCCCATTTAAAAACTGACAACCAAGATTTTGGCATTTGCGTATATGTTCATTCCTATTGGATGTGATGGACAAAATATTGCCCACACCACAGTAATAAAATGTTTTGTCAAAATATCCTCTTAAAAATACAAATAAGGCTGGCTAGTACTTTTATGTGTATATTATTTCAAAGTAAAAGACGAAAATAACACTTCATAATATATTCCTTTTCATCATTTCTTTATATATTTACCAAAATTCTATGATATATCAAATATACCCATTGTGGCTTTCTATTTTTTTTTTTTTTCTGGTTCCTTCAGAAATGTGAACTTCTTGTCAAGTACTAAAAGAGATAGAATGAATGTTACCTTACACATTGGAGCAACCAAGACGGCCCCATCCCAAAACTCAGGCTTTTTCCTGTGTAACAACAACAGCACTGCCCCACCCATTGATTCCCCTAGCAAGAACCTCATCTTCCCTTTATTCTCTTCTCTCTCTAATCATTCCCAACCAACACAAAAAGAAAAAAAAAATCAAAATCAGTTTCTGACAAACTGATACGACATAAAGTTACGTGTGAATTCTTTCTTTCACAAAATAATTATTACGTAATTAATTCACATTTTTGTATCTACATTACACAAAAAACACGTGAATGGTAAATAAAGAGTGGCTTTGACCGTGGATTCAGATAAGCATTCCAAAGTCAATATTACACATTTTAACCCTACAAAAGTCTAACATTACCGCAAATCGATGTGTAGTGGGCAGAAACGTCATCAACGAGATGGTCAAAGTTTGGAACATAAGCGCCAAGCCCATCAGACTTGCCATGTCCTTCATAATCCATCCCATACACTCCAAACCCTGCCTTCACAAGCCTCCTCGCAGTACCTAATCCAATCATATCCATCACAAAACATTATTAAAGCTTTTATATAATTAAATGAATAAATATACATAGAAAATCATGAAGTTGGCTGATCTCAACTGTTCATGGTGATGCTGCATTCCATTGCATATCCATGGCAGATGAAGATTAAAGCCTTTGGTTCTTGATTTGCTGGTAACCACTTGCACGTGAATAGCTTCATTCCTCGAGGGTTCTTGATGAAACTCTGCATATTATAATCATCACTCAAAACCAAGATTCCTCTCCATCTATAACAAGTTCATTTATTATTTACTAGAATAACACATACCTCTTCATACTTGATGCTATCTGTTTCACTTGCCTGCATATGTAAAAAGACCAAACTATATCATAAGAAACACGAACTAATACATTTTCAGATGTGGTCTGAAAGAGATAGAGAGAAGAGATCACTGACCATTTTGAACAAGAGGTTAATGGACTTTCTCTGTTTTTAAGTTTTGTTGGAGGCAAAGGAGTTATAATGATGAGAGATATGAAGTTGCTGAACGGCTCTGTTTATATTGGGCAGTTTAGAAGAAGAGGACGGTGCACGAGTGCGACATCGTTTTGGTTTGATGGTGACGAAATAACGGATGCCTTTCCTGTCTACGCACTCCAACACGTTTGTTTGCTTTTTGAAAGAAAAAAAATAATCTCTGAATGATTGATACCCTGACAAGTGGCAACTTTTCACGTATGGCGACGTTCCAAAACGCCCCCCTCAACTTTCAAAATAATACGATTAACACCTTAATTTCTGTAAAAAATCATAAATGTTTCCATTAGTCTTTAAATTATACAGAAACTCACATGCCTCAAAATTTTGGGGTAGAAAGTAAAGGTGTGGAAGCTAGATGAAGAATTTTGCGTTTTTTCGAGGTCCGGAAACAAAATATGTTGTCAAACTTTGACATATCTTTTAAAAGATTTTTGTCACCAAATTCAGAGTGTATCTACATTATAATATGGTAAGGCTAACTTTAAAAAAACATTTCAATCTTTTGACAGATATAACAACTTTGCACCATCGGTCATACACTGCCCCACTGTATTTTATCTTACAAATAATGTTAAACGTGTAAGATCATGAAAAGTCAGCCATCAAATGTGAGATCTACATTAACACACGTGAGATTACGGAAACTAAAGCGTGCAGAACTTATAAAAAGTCAAAGCTACATTTTCTACTATTTGCATATCTAAGTATGGACTATCTAATTAAACTTAGATATAAAAGCTCTGGTCCTTTGAATACTTTTAACCTTTTTAATTAATTTCAAAATAATAAAAAAATAGATTTTGATTCACGCTTTCAAAACATGAGATATTTATTTTTTATAATCTAATATAAAAATACTAAAGATAATATGCATTTTTTATTATAAAAATATTTTCATTACTATTATGCAATTCTGATATAGATTGTCAATTTCAAAATCAAAATGAGTTTCTCCTACTACATAGCTAACTGAGTATATTTTTGAAACAGATTATTGTGGTGAACAGTGATCCGCGTTTTAACAGTGAATTTATTTTTTATATACATCCCAATTTAAAAATAAAAAGATTTTGACCTTCTGAATTAATTTATGGTTGACAATTTATAATAAAACTGTATTTATTTTCTAATTTTAATTTTAGAAAATCATATTCATATTATGGAATCATTAATAAAATTTTAATGCGTGGTATATTTATTTTCTTCCAATTTAAAGATATGATAAATCATTTATTTGAAGTCTTATTTTCTGTTTTATTGGAATTATAAAATATTTTCGATTTTTATTTAATAATTAAGAATTAAAGTGACACTTATTTTGGAATGTGCAAAATAGAATTTAATAGTATTATGTATAATATAATATATAATTTCAAAGCTATTCCCATATTAAAAAAAATAATTTGTTTTGCGTTATTCTTTTGTTTGAATTTAATTAATTGAATAGCACAGTTACATATTACAGTTAATTTTTTTAATAATCATATATAAAAGGCAACTATCTATATTAATTATGATAATAATATATATTTAAACAAAAAAATGTAAAAAGAAAATTGAAGTAGAAAAAACATCTTTCGACTATCACATGTACAAATTGAAAAAAGATTATTTAATTCAAATCATATGTAAAACTATATTACGTAATTTAAAACTTATAAAATAGTAAATATTTGGTTATTTAATAAATATTGTTCGTTCAAATCTTCTAAATTTTTTTTCAAGATATTGTACATAATTAAAATTTTTAATATTTAATATAGTTCAGTGGCATTCACTTGTAATTATTGAAAAAAAAATTAATTTTTTTTGTTTTTTGTTTTTGTGTTTTTTGTGTTTTTTTTTGCTAATAACGATGACTGAAGTTTAGAACAATATTTCTAATTCAGTGTTTCTAAGTGACGCCAATATTTTTATTTATGTTTGATTGATCAGCATATCAACATGTATAGCACTGGAAATAAACAAATACTAGCTTTTGACCCGCGCGTCCGCGCGGATTTAGGTTCTGTATAAATATATATATTTATATTAGAAGTAAAAAAGCATTCATATATATGTAGGTTATTGAGTTATGATGTTGGTGTATCTTGTTCATTTTGTTTAGCGTCTTTTTTCTAACTATCAAGTTGTAATAATTTTTTTAAATATATTTTTTTTACCTGGTAAACTAAACAATTAAGTATAAAATATTAGAATATCTTATTAAGATTTTTTGTCTTTATTAAATTATATTATAAATTTTGTGATTGCAATTATATTTTAAAATTATATTTTATATTTATTTTTTAAATAAATTATTTAGAAAGCAAAAAAAAAGACAAAAATAAGAGCTTTAGCAATTTTATTAAGAAATGCAATTTTACACTTAAAATTGAGTTGTTTGGTTTTGGGCAATTTTTTTTTCATTTAAAGTTATTGGACATAAACCTATATTGAAGCCCATGTAAAAGCAAAACTACAGTGTGTTAATTGTAGTGGCATTCTGTTGTAATTTTTGAGAAAAACTAAAGGTTATTTTTATTTTGTACTTCTCCTTTAATAGTTTAGATATGCAGCCAGCCTTTGAAGAACGAATCGTTTGGGTTAAGCGATAACTGTGGAATAAAATAAAATATCTCATAACAGTGGCCATTCTTCCATTTAGAGATCCCAAAACCGTTAAACATGCCTACTTTTAAGTAGAACATGTGTTAACTAGATAATAATCATTTTATAAAAGCAATGTTTCAGTTCAAGAAAATTCTCAACCATATATGCTTTTGATTGATATACTGCATGTTGAGTTGCAGAACAGTATTTATTTATATCTGATTATAAGGTAGCTTAATTAGATTGGTAGCGGAAATTGACCTCAGAATAAATATATCTTTATGAGGTTTAACGGATTTGTCACGGGAATGACCTCATTCAGTTTGAAGTGTATATTAAAAGTAATTTTGATATATTAGTCAAGTTTACTTTTCTTCAGATTTTTTTGTCATATCTGTAGTCGTTGTTCTAAATTGGTCGTAGATAGCTCATAGCTAGAGAATGAGAAAGGTCGAAAAAAGAATCTTATAGCGATCGATCATAATGAAATTTGTGTGGTTAGAAAGCTGGCTTACCTCTTACGTTAAAGGTGAACTTATTATAAACTGCGTGTACTTTTCCTTCAAATCTTAACAGTGTAGACCAAGAACACATGTAACAAAAACAAACGAAGGAAAGAGCCAAAGGAGACGAGTGAGACCCCCGGAAACAAGGGCAGGCGCTTTGGAGCGTTTTTGTTTTCATTGTAGACGATGGCAGATATTTGAAGAATTCTAGATTTTAGTTTTTTCTTTCTGTATAGAATGTTTCAGCGTTGGTGCTTGAGAGGTTTCTTGATGTTGTGATCAGCTTAGACCTTAATAGCATACTTTCTTATTGGAAAGTACATTTCTTTCTTCTTCTCCCTTTCTGTCTTCAGCGATGCCTGTCCAAAAGCAAAAGCCAATTCATTCAGTATCAACACAACCATAAGTTCATAAAAATGGTAATTTTACCTGATGCTTGGTGAGTCTCCTCCTGATGGCTCTAGTCTTCTTGGGACGAAGATCAAGTGGCAAAAACCTCTTGTTCTTGTAAGCCTCTCTCAGATCAAGTGGCAAAAGCTTCTTGTTCTTGTACGCCTCTCTCAGAGCAGACTTTTGCTTCTGTGAGATCACTGTCAACACCTGAGCGATTGATTTCCTCACCACCTTGCTTTTTTTTTTTTTTTTTTTTTTTTTTTTTTTTCCCATTTGAGATGTGTGCTTCCTTAATCACCTACCACTAGCTAAATCATAAACAGAGGTATAGAGTATAGGTTGCGTGTTCGCCACGTTAATCACTCATAATGTGTAAAAAAGAATGCAATATTTTTGAAAGATGTGGAAAGACATATACATCTTAGAGAGCTTGTTGGGAGCACCTCCAGTGACTTTGGCGACACGGAGAAGAGCTAGTTCCGCCTTGAAATCTTTCAACTGAGTCGAAAGATCAGATTTTGATTTCTCCCTTAGCTCATGAACACAAAGGTAAAACCCTAAACGCAAACGAAACATTAACAGTCGAGGAATGTAAGAAGCATTTGACTGGTTTACCCATTGCGTCTTCGAGTTCGAGCTCTCTGGCTTCCCCTTACTCTCGATGGGTGGTATTGTAGGAGATGATAACGGCTAAGACTTTTTAGATCAGAACTTTAGGTTATATTTACTTGGGCTTTTAAGATGGGTTTGTTAATAGACCTGTTATGTATTTATTAGATGGACCGAGCCTCTAATAGTTAACAATGTGATCTACGTTCATATTGTTAAAATTTTGGATTGTACCACTAGATTTTTATCACATTTATAAGATAATATCACTATTTATTTTTAAAATCTTAATTAATTAAACAATTTAATATCTCCTATATTTATGGTAACTGATAATATTTCCTATTTTTGTGATTAATAATAATTTTCCTTTTATGAAAATTATAATTTTCTATTTAATTTTAATATCATATTTCCGTACATCATATTATTTAGCAATCAAAAATTAGAAATTATTATTTACTATTTCATTTTATCCATAATAATGATATTTCAATTCAATTTGTTTTAAAAACTAAATTTTAGATATAAAATGGGTAAAAATGTAAACTTATCATAGGTTATTAATAACGAAAAGAAACTAATATTGTTATATGAATAAATTGTGTTTTTTTTTCTATTGCCATTGTTTCATTTTTTTCAAATGACAAGAAAGTTTTTATTAAAGAAATTACAAAAAATCAATTTTCTTTAATATTAAAAATATGAATTATTTAACAAATTTTTAAAAATATATTATCAGTTTGTATGGGGTTATTTAACGGATCAACGAATATCATAATACAGATTAATAGCGGTTTTAAGATAGATACCGGGTCGGCTTAAATTTTTAATTAGTAAAATTTTAATTAAATTTTAACTGGATTGTATAAAAATTGTCGGATGTACCGGTTCAACTATGGATCTGGGTCGGATATGGAAACATTACGTGAAAATCAAACATTATAATAGAACTTTTTAATATATTAATAAAACAATTTTAAAATTTTTGTGTTTGAATAATTAATTTAAATAAATTTTATCAAAATGGTAAAAATATACTCGCGCTATTAAAGCGCGGGTGAAAATCTAGTTCACAATTAAAAAGAATACTTTGTATTCAACAAGTTTTGATATCGCTTTTCAAATTTACGCAGATAAACATTTTTATAAATACATAAAATTGGTGATAAAAATGTACATTAACTCACCTAAATCATTTATAAATATTTGGTGAATGACAAAAGTATTACTATCATGAAATTTAAAGGAATTATTTTCTATCAAATTTATTTTTATTCCTTTCAATTACTAAATAAAAGAATTAGACAAATGCATTAAAATTTTCCTCAAATGATTTTAAATATTCTAAGATCTGTTATTTATGTCTAAGTCCATGTTAATCAACCAAAATATGTTTCACTCTTTATTATGTTTGTGGCCAAATCAGCTAGTTGTTAGTTACATTGAACTCTGTAATGTTTCGGATAATGAAAGTTTACCATGTTTTCTTTCAATTTCTTATTTATTTCAACATTGCACCTTGTAGAATCTAATGTTTAACTTTGTTCGATACAGTCTCTTTCAATCATTTATGGCATATCTCTCAAACCGAAATTGCTTCTGGATATTCATCTTTGTCATCACGTTGACATATTGTATACTCACATAAGAAAGAAGGCACTGATCTCATATGCACCAGCGCTCACATTGCCATTTGTGTATGTTAATTTGGAAACTATGTTAGAAGCATTTAAAACCAATGTTCTTAGTTTAGAGAAGGAACTCCAAGAGTTGATCATTGACAACCTAACACAAGTTTCATTCTTTTCTGGAAAAAAATTGGTTACCATCAGTTCAAAAACTTTAAAAGGATATCTGATTTTGTCATCTTGAACATGTGATTGACTCACACAAGAAAATCTTTTAAGTCAAAGGATACAGCTTTCCAAATCTCCTCACAACAACAAATAATTACGACAATGAAAATTAAGTTGTTTAGAAACAAACATAGTACATCATTTGTGGTTAGCAATCATGTCACATTCAAATTGAGCAGAATTTTTGAAGATTTGGTAATTTTCCAGTCGATTGTACTTTAAGAATAAAGGTTAAAAAATCATAGAAAAAATCTTGGGAAATTGATCGAGTATTGCGAAAAAAACGCTGAAGCTGAATCCTCATATTCTATGAAAGAAAATGTCAGGAGTTAGAACGTTGAGTTCATAAAGTTGATTAGATGACATCCTCCGATCTCATTAATGTTGTGGATTACCTTTGGCATCCCAAGCTTGCTTGATTTTGTTTCCCAAAAAGTCACTAGCATTATTGGTGAAACTACATATAATATTCGTGAAACCTTTAACATCAAGAATGATTTAACACTCGAGAAAGAAGAAAGGATTCACAAGGAGTACATATGGGCTTTTGAATGAACAGACTAACCGACCTTTTTGTCTTTCATTTCTTTGCTTATAAATGTTATACGGTTTTGAATTAGAAATAAAGAAATTGCTTAAGATACTAAAAGTTGGCTAAGCTTTTTTTCAAAAATACACTAAAATATATCTTAAACATTATTCCAAAACATTTATAAATGATCTAGGGAAGTTAGTTTAGTACAAACGTAAGGTACTTAGAAAAATGAATATCATTCAAAGATAAATTCAGAAAATAGTATTAAACTTGTGGTAAAATTAAAAACAAATTCCTAGTTTATTTTAGATAATAATTATATATTTCCGTTAAAAATAATTTTTAATAATTTTTAACACAGGTCACAATCTTAAAATATTTTATTGCGAGGTGTCTTGATCATGTTAACTAGCACTTAACCAAATTTTGTATAATAAAATTAACGTTTTAACTTCATACAAACGTTAACACGTTTATGAGTGGATGGTTTTCAAAGTGAAGTAACTGGTGAAAAATCTGGGAAAGTATCTTGGGTTCATTTTCTTTGCATATGGACATTCTATGGTAACACGTAAAATTGCTTCGGGCTAGATCCGTTTCCTATTTTGAAAATGTTTTGGAATCGAATTTTTTTGAAAATTTGAGGAAACTCTATGAAAACACGTTTCTTGAAAATAACATTTTGGAAACATAATGAAAATTAAGGTTTCTATTTCAGAAACTCTTGATTCTTATTGGAAACATGCAAAAAAAAAAACATTTATCATTTGACGTTAGTGATTACATATTTAGTGTTTATTTTCATTTTTGTATACTTTCATAACTACTTGTTAATTTGTATTTTAATATTATCTTTTGATATTTCTGTCATTTTCGTATAAGAATTTGATTTGGAATGAAACCGACTCCATAATTTTATCGAATGATAACATGTTTTAGTTTTCTAATTATTGATTATAATTTTTTTATAAAATACACAAAGAAATGACACTTTACTTAGTTTTCTCTCTTAGTTAAATCAAAAACTAATTATTAGGCTTATATATATATGATATAGATGTTTTCAAAACGTTTATATTTCTGCTTTTAAAAAAATTATGTTTTCATGTTTTAAAACGTTTCGTTTTCATGTATCTTTCTCTCTCTGATTCCATGCAGTACTGGTCAAAAATTTTTTTGTCACAAATATATATTTTAAAAATAAAAATAACCAAAATAGATTTAAATATTTTATCAATAATAAGTAAATTTATATTTATATCTTTGGGAAAATTGCCAAATATGACTCAAAACTTGATTTGAAATGCAAAAGTAAACCCAAACTTGAATCAAATGCAAAAGTAACTTAAAAGGCTATTGAAATTACAACCAACTCCTTGTGAACAAACAAAAAACGCGAATTTTTTTTACGTTTCTAGCCCTCGCAAGTCGTCTGCCCAGACGACTTTAAAATAAGTCGTCCA
>CAKOAT010305155.1:9616-39605 GCA_932364175.1 Eruca vesicaria subsp. sativa
ACACACACAAGCCTTTCCTTTCTTTCTTACTTTCAAAGATTCCTAACAAGGCGTGTAAGTGAATGGCTGCTTATATTCCGCGTTACAAACTCTTGGGAACTCTTGGGAAAATTCTAGTCACCAAAGCAATGCCACTCGGATCAAAGCAACAATGCTTAGATAAATTTCACATTATAAAGTCACAACAGAAAGAACAAACTGAATATAGTTTAAGCATAACTAAATTGCTATTTTAATGATAGATGATAGGAAGTTTTGTCCAAGAGCAATTGTATAACAATCTCACAGATAATAAATATGAAAATAGATTTGATATTTGAATGGTGGTTATAAGAGAGAAAAGACAAGAAGACTGTAGCCTTAAAAAAAAAAAGAAGACAAATCCAAACTAGTGTTCTTATTATCAGTTCCACTTTTGAGCAGCCAGGTCGATAATAGTGATTTCGTCGACATCCATGAGTTTGACGCGATTACGACGCATGTGGCGAGCAAGGCAAGCAGGGACACAAAATGATTCAGACCTTGAGAGGAAAATGCAGAGATCACCAATATCTTGAGTGTAAACAGCGTTACCTTGTTCTTCGTCTATCTTGAACACCATTAAAGCTTTTGTTTCCATTCTCTCTATACCGTAGATGGTCTTGGCAATTCTTTTGTACCACTTAACCATGAAAGTTTCACCGGTGGTTCTTGACTCCACCAAGTGTTCGCTTGTGTTGCAAGAATACAGAAGCTCCCGTTTGGCCTTGCTCAGCTCCGGAAGGTTTTGAAATTGAAGTCTCTGGAGCTTTGGTTTTTTGCCGAGATTCCATGATCCAACAAGGTGTCCTCCAGATCCGATAATGCGAAACATGTCCTCTTTCTCCGAATACATGACATGGGAGGAGAAGAAACAAGGGTTTGAGATTCTGATGTGGATCCACTCGGCGTTGCTTTGAGCAGGTCCTTTACAAATGCTTAGTTGAGGTCCCAAGAACTTGACAGCCACAGCACAGTCCTCTTTCTCCGGAGAAGATGCGGACATTGCCACGTTGGTCGCCAATTGGGCTTGGCATAGATGCAGAGTTGCATGAGGAGGTAACAAAATGGGTCTCACCTCTTTAGGAATCCTCCTCGGGTGTTCCCGGAGACGCACAATGCCGTCCCACAAAGACGTTATCCATCCATTGGATGTTCCTATCACTTCCGTTACCTCCATAAAATCACTAGAAAACTCGTGATCAAGAATATCCATGTCACCATAACTCCTGAACACGACTCTTACCAGATGTGGTCTACTAGGATCAGCGCAGAGGATGGTTCTAGGAAGGTTTTGCGATGATTGCGGCGATGAAGCAGACGAAGAGTGATGAGGAGGAGAGCATCTTACCAACACTGGTTTCCGCAAGCATAATAGCTTGGAGGGAAGCTGGTTGAGAATCAGAGACATGAATAAAATTTTATCCTAATTGGTGTTGTTCATTGCTCACATTAATACAGATGAAATGACTTGCTCACCAAGTTTTCCATCTCCATATTAATTAGCCCTAATTCTCATTAACTTCACTTTTCCATATACGTATTTTTCTTTTTAAACATTCATTTATGACAATTTTTTTCTTTCTATCTCTCAAACGTCTACCATCTTCTTGCAAACGTTGGAACCGTCGTTTATTCAATGATAAGCAGTTCTCACTTGGATAAAGCAGCAAAACAGTCTCTGGTTTTCACGGTGAGAAAACATTCTAGAATCTATGTGATGAGTGTCAATCAATCTCCATGGAACTCCATCTATGGAGTTTAAAGGTAATCTTAGCCTACCCGAGTTTCCCTTGTTGTGCCGGTTCATGTACAGTACGAGTTTTTCTTCTTACGAAAACCGGACCGGATTATTTTTAATGACAAAAAGATGATTTAATTCCAAAAAGAAACTGGACCGGATTATATACTGATATAAGTTGTCATTAAAATTTGGATCCTTTCTAGAGTGTTACAATAATATGACATATATTTAATTGAACCGCATTACTTAAATTAAACCAACACCATTAATATGCATATTTAGATATCATAAAAATATGAACTATGGAAATTTACTAATTATATGAAACCAATAGATTCATATCTTAACAGTTCCTTAACTAATATGGAATTCTATCAATTATATGAAACCAATAGATTTTTTCATATCTTAACAGTTCCTTAACTAATATTGAAATCTACTAATTACATGAAAACAATAGATTTTAAAAATCATAATATACCTTTTCTTTTATTTTTATTCAATAATTTATTGATTTTTAAAAAAAATTAAATGTAAAGCAAAACCAAAAACCAAATTCAAAAACTAAAAACCAAAACCAATAACAAAAAACACGGGGTTATATTTTTGTTTTTGTTTATTTACAAAATAACCATTTATTCAACGATATATAAGCAATTCTCAACAAATCACTTGGATAAAGTAGCAAAACAGTCTCTGGTTTTCAAGGTGACACAATATTCTAGATTTTGTTTGATGAGTATCAGTCTCCATCTGTGGAGTTTACTTTACAGGTGAGCTTAGCCTACCCAAATTGCATTCAAATCAAGTCATAATGTATATAGCCTTTCACTGCGACGGGTTATTGTTATGTGCTATCAATAGCAACACTAAAATCGTGCTCTGGAACCCGTTTACTGGTGTAAGACCAGGTTAATCCAAACCATAAGTTCAACGAACAAATTTGCTCTCGCATCCTACAAGGAACCTAGATGTGGAACTAGTAGCTACAAAATATTGAGCTATAGTTATGAACATGAGTTTGAAATCTACGAGATTAATTCTAATACATGGAGAACTCTTGATGTCACTTCGAACTTTCAGTTATTGTATATTGGTACCAGCGTGTCTCTCAAGGGAAGATGTATTGGTTTGCTTCAGAGGAAAAACTAGGCATGTTCGTGGTCAGTTTTGACTATACAACAGAGAGATTTGGACGCTTGAGTCTTCCTTGTAAGTATCCTTTAGGTTCTTAGCAGTGAATTACCCTCGACATGACTACTGGATTACTTCAAATTTTTTTTTGGTCGACGAGGAGAAGAAAGTCGCCCTATGTTGCGAGAAATGGATGTTTGACCGCAATACCAATATCAAAGAGTTGGTATACATTGCTGGGCAGGATAATGAAGTCAAACTAATTGATTTTGGAGCGGTTAAATTCGAATCATTTTGGCCAATTCTTGATTATTTTCCAAGTCTGACTTATATCTAGTCAGGTGGAGGTTAAAGAAGAAAAGAGAGAGAGAGAGAGAGAGAGAGAGAGAGAGAGAGAGAGCGATCTAGAGAGAGAGATCTTGGCTTGCTTATCAACCAGCGGGGCACAATCACGAGGTCGACAACAGTAAAATCCTGGCTTGCTTATCAACGGAGCGAAGTAGTAGGAATACAAGATTTCGTCTACCCCAATGAAAAAACCATGGAACTCTCCGAGAATCTGGATAGCTGTTAGAGTCCTCTAGGTCAGAGAAGTGAGCTGAGAAGGACAGAAGCCGAAGAATGAAGACACTTCAGCTATGATAGAAGGAACACCAGTTCGGAAGCCTGCCTCCAAGTATGCTTCATAAATGGCTATTTCATTAAATCCCCCATCCGGAGCTCGTTCAAACTCCGAAGGACATCTCATCTCCGTCGAAGGAGAAATCGAAAACTTCTCACGAATATCGGCAAGATCTTCCTCTCGGATACCAGAATAAGGTCTGTCACCAAGCAGACAAGAGCAGCGCTTCTTCAAGGGTGCCATTGGGACTACTTCATCATCAGATTCCGAAAACTCTCCCCAAGCTGGACCTGGAGACGAGAAAGAATTAGCACAAGCGCGACACGGCTTCACACAACCGCCCACAGATGAAGACGAGAAAGCTGAAGTATCAGAATTCATCTCAGAAGATCGAAAGGCTCAAGACAGGTTGAAGTTTTCCAAAGGCATTACAAACTCTTATATACGACGGGTCCACCTTCCCCCAGTGTCGGAAAAGGAAATCTTTATATTGACATATATTCTGGAGAATCTTCTTCAAAATCGACCGGTTTGGAGAAAGGAAAGACCGGATTGAGTAGAAAAAAAGGAACGAAGCCCAAAAAAAGGAAAGTCTTGCACACACCTGAGATTCCTTGAATGCCTCAAATCAAGGCGCTCCTCGAATCACCCCCCAGATCCTTTCAGGAAAAATTGTTCAGACCCCTGGTTCTACTATCCGCGACAGAACCTATACGAGCCTTGCTCGGATCCTTGCATGAGGGATCCTAGCTTCAAAGACCCTGGTACTTTCCAACGGAAGACTCCTTCTATTCCATAAAGATCAAGGCTCCAGCCTCTACGACATCCAGAAACACGACAAGCTACTATCTAGCTCCGGTTAAGCAAGAGAGAACCGGTCCTCACCTGGGTTCATAATGAGTTCCGAATTGAGTGGAACCCAGGATAGCAGGATTACTGGAGCAAGACCCTGCCTAGGAGAAGCCTGCTGAGAATAAGCAATTCTGATTGACTTGGGTGCACAGATTATTCCCCGAATTCGATGACGAAATCGAGAAACAAGGGGCAAACTGTTGGGGAAAAATATTTTGGTATTATTTTCTCCAGCCCCCAGGCAGGGTCCAGACCTCCGGGTCCCCGATAAGGGAACGCTCTGGATCCCCGCTAAGAGGAACCCCGGCATCGGTCCCTAAACCGCTCTCCGATCAAGAAAATGGAAATCTTCCGATAAGGAGAATCTTCCATATTTCTGAATATGAAAGACTTTCATCTGCTTAAACCGACTAAAACCCACCTACCAACGACTATATAAAGAAGACCTAAACCCTAAAACAGGAGATCGACACTTTTTTGTCTTGGAGACTAGGGTTAGACGGCTAGAACTAGGGTTCATCTCAATACTCATTGTAATCTCTCCTATTCTTGTTTGTCTACTCAATAAAACGTCTCTTCCAGCCTATCTTCTTGTTATTCTCTTCAAACCTTTACAAAATACTTCAAACACTTCAAACCCGTACCAATCTTCGGACTGGTCCATCGTTCTGTGGTACTCACAAAGAGCCTACAAAAAAATCCCCAAACACTAAGATTGTGGACGCCAATTCTAAGGTATATTACGTTTTTCCTTGTTTTCTTTTATTGACTAGATCTTATTCTAATAACCCCGATATTTTGCAGTTCATGGTCGCTGTCGACGAATTCGCTGCGATGTTAGGGAACCACAGCTAGGGGAGCTAGCGAGATCGTGAATTGAGGTTAAAAGCCTTAAAGAATCGCTCCTGAAGGTGAAAGAGGATCTCAAGAAGAAAACCGGAGAAGATATGTTACTGAAGGATGAATGGAGGAAAGCTCGTGTAGAAAGGATGGTGTTCGAGACCGAGGTCGCTGCTAAAAAGACTAAGGTTGCAGAATTCCTTGCAGAAAGAGAGCGAGATATTCGTCGTGAGTCTTGCACTATGCATCGCGAGATTGATGATCGCCATAGAGAGGCCTTATCTATTGTAGAGAAAAGGTGGTCGGATAAGAAGAAAGAGACTAACGCGGAGATCCAACTGCGGGAGGTAATCACGAACATCGATTTGCTCAACGAGATCAAGGATAGAGGATTGGTTGTCGATGACGAAATGATTCGTCTTAAGGAGATGGAGAAGGATTGTGAAGCTCTCATCGAGATGGCTGCTGTTGCGGATTGGATTGTTTCGGATTTGGATCTTCCCGAGATTTTTGGTAATTCGGTCGTTGGGGATTCTTCTTTCGAGGACAAAGCCGATTCGTAACTTTATTTTTTCTTTTTTTTTTCTTTTTATCAGATGTCTCTTTGTTGTTTTTATGTTTTAAAAAAAAATATACTTTGGATGTTCTTTGATAACTGCGGATCTAAAAGTATCTTTTTCTCTAGATTCTCGAGATCTTATTCTTCTTGGTTGGTAATATTCGAGTTGTTTCAGCTTTATAAATACCGAGTTTGTTTTATCGATCTTTGACAATTCTAACAATATCTTTCTTATTTCAAAGACTTATGACGTCGAGAAAACGAGTTCCCGTGAATCCGAGAGGGTTCGGAATCGAAACAATGGAGCAGGAGCGGGACGAATTCGCTCTGGTGACGTGAGTGAAGCGCTCACCGAAGCTCTTCATGAGGAGACTCGACTTCCACGTGCTACAGCTCGATCCGAGCCTAAGGATCTGGAAGAACCGCAGACGGTGACTCGCTTGAGTTCCGGCAGTTTGAATGGTTCGGAGGGGCGTGATCGTCCTCCGAAGAAAACAAGACATCCAGGAACAATACTTGATCTGGCTCTGCGGGCGATGGAGCGGTCGCGAAGCCGTTTCACTGGCAGTTTTCTCATGCCAAGGATTGTCCGATTACGGAAGACCACGACAGTGTTGCCCACTTAGTCAGACATTTTAAGCCGGATTGGTGTCCGCTTCCTTTGTTTCGGAATATGACAGAGCGAGATGCTTATGTAAAAGTGGCAGTTGCTCACGCCAAGGTTCGTTACTTTGATTCTCGATTTCTTTACACTAGCCCTCTTTTCCTATTTTACAACTTGTGGTATTATTAAGTTATGGTAGCGAACAACGAGTTCGCAGCGACCCTCGAAAAATGCTTGCAAGATATTCCTCGGGCTAACGAGCTCTACGAGGTCAAGAAGGTCATTCAAGATTTGAAGCTCAGTTTGAAGATTGCTAAGGACAGGGAGCGCGCCAATGTCGCTCAACTGACTGCGGCTGAAAAGTTGTGAAACCAGGTCGCTTCCCTTGAGGCTCGTCTTTGAGTTGTTGGTAATGAACGGAGGTCGGCCCTGGAGCAGGTCGCTGTGTTGGAGACTTTGTCGGCGACATTATGACGCCAAGAAGGCTCTGGCTGATAGCTATATGGACGTGTTGATATCTTTGAAGGAAAGGTGGGAGAAGAAGAAGGCTGCAGCTGATTGCGAGATCCGTATGAAGGAGGTCATGGAAAATATCGAGCTTATCAAAGAAATAATGAATAACAATTTGCTTGCCTCCAACGAGCTGACGCGTCTTCAAGTCAAGGAGGTCGAATTGGGGGCCGAGCTAGACACGGTGCGGTCACGGATTTCCCGGTTGAAAAACTGGATCTTCCCCAGATTTCAGAGGATCTCCCAGAGGAGTTCTTTTCTAAGGTCTCTTCTGGTAAAGAGGAGCTTGGTGGTGAATTGAGGCGTGACGTGGTTCATCAGGAGGATGGCGAGATTGACGTCGATGAATGGTTTTCTGTTGTTTCCTTTGTTTCTTCTGTGTTTTTATTTTTTCTCTTCATCATTTTGTTATTCTTTGGAAAGTAATAAAGAATCGCAAGTTTTTGCGTCGCGATGTTATCTTAGTTTTGACCGTCTCCATTCTTGTTCTTTTTTTGGGGTTGTGGATCAACTTCGATAAATATCGGATCGATGTGTTTGTTTTGGAGCAGTAAATGTTTTTTACTCGTGCAATGCGCCATGTTTTTGGCGAGATTGTGACTATTTACGGAAGACTTGATCAGGGTCTCTTCATGCAGTCAAATCGATATTTTTATATGGAAATAAAAATTTCTTTATTGTCGTGCTTTGAAATAATCGTTGTTACAAGGAAATCAAGGAAATCAAGAAAATGCTATATTTGCATGGTAGGAATTTTTTGAACCGATTCCCTTGTGAGAAGCGTTGTTATGATGAGTGACTGAACTCGGGTCGTGAGTTTCCTACATACCCTCGTCGAGAGATCAAGTCTTAACGTAGGTTGATTATTTTCCCTGGAGGTAAGGTCGTTTTTTCAGCTTGCTCGTGAGTGTAATTCGTTGTGGTCTCAGAGTGCTTTGGCCGATATCATGGTTGTGGCTCGATGCCTCTGAGGCTCGTGAGGTAACAGGTTCTGGAGTTCTTCTGACTTCCTCTTATGGTGTCTATTCCTTTTGGCATTGGGAATTTTAGACATTGATGATAAGTTGATGGTACTGCCTTCATGTTGTATAGCCAAGGTCATCTAAGGATGGCGCTGAACGGGGCAGGTAGGTCTATGACGACAAATTCGACAATTTTCTTGATGTTTCCGGCGGTCACGCTGAGTTCGATAGATCCGAGGGAGTAGGTAGTGTCCCCTGCAAATCCGATTAGTGGGGTTCTTTCCTGTTTGAGGAGGTTATATGTGAATCCCATTTTTTGAATGCGTCGTAAAAGAGGACGTCCGCTGAGCTTCTGGTGTCGATCATGATTCGGGATAGCTCACATCCTCCGACGTTGAGCCGTATGAGGAGCGTGCCATCGTGTGGTTTATCAAGGCCGGCTGTTTCATTTGCGTCGAAAGTGATTTCGTGATCGGGGCCTGTAAGGGGTTCGTGGATTCCAGAGCTGCTCTCGGCTCTTCGTTGGTTTGCTTTGATGGAGTTGACCGAATTACAGAATTTTTATCCTCCGTAAATGAAGTTAACTCGCTTTCCTTTCCCTTGACGAGGTGCTAGAAAATACCACTTCTTGACTGGTGTTGGCTGGTGGTGTTCCTGCCCCCCCCCCACCCCAGACAGGTTGGTTTTAAGCAAACGCGGGCAGTATTTCTTCTTAGGTATCGGCTTTTCTAGGAGGTGTCTGACTTTGTTGTGCCATTTCTGGCCAGTGTTTTCTTCTACGTGGCATCCGGTTGGCTTGCTGATTTTGGAAATTCGGACCGTCACCATGATGTCGACGCGCACTCTTTTTACGGTTTGGTATGTGGGGGTTCTGCATTCGGACCCCCATAGTATCATATCGACTCTTTTCTTCGGAGCTGTAGGGGGTGATTCCGGTGATTCGGGATCGACCTCTCTGCTTCTCTTGGGCTTTCCTTTGTTTTTTGGGGTCGTCGGCACTCCCTCTTCTTCCATGTTCTCGCCGTTTTCTTTGTTTTCTTCCTTGTTCCGGAGTACTGCACGGCATTCTTCAGTAGAATGACCCTTGCGCTTGTGAAAGGTGCAATATTTGTTTGGATCGTACGTCGATTCTTTGTTCTGCGATGACGAGTCTATCGCATAAGAGTGTTGTACCCGGGTAGTCTACTCCTTAGGGGCGCTCGGCTTTTTGAGTGCTCCATTTGTACTTGCGTTGTACTGTTCTTTGAGAGCGGCAATCTCCTCTTCGTGGGTCGCAAAGTATGAAGCGTAATACAGTGCGTCGTCCAGCGTTGCGGGAGCTCGGTTGTGCGGTTCCAGACTCGCGATCCAATCCGGTCCGGAGGGGGATTTCGATCCGGAATCGAGCTCTTATCAGGGATCGGTACTCCGTGGGTGAAGCCCGCTGGCTCTGGACCGAATAGGTAACTCCACCAGTGTTCGTAGTTTCGATAGTCATTTTTTCAGTCTATAATGTGGTTCCTACGGGATTGACATCGGCTGACCGCGATCGAGAGTTCTCTGCGTTTGTTTGGTTAAGATCCATAATCGTGCTTAGAAATCCTAGATCGGGTTCTTAGCAAGGGTGTTTTTCGCTTATCTTCCCCACAGTCGGCGCCAAAATGTAGATCATAAAATCCACATTAACTATTTTTTAGTGATTAAAAGTTAAATCGGAGAAGATAAAGGAAGTGGGCAACGATGTCCTTAGGACACAACAGTGCAATCGGAAATCGGTAGATAAAAATGGATTTTTATTGATATATGGTTAGATACAAAGAAATGATAGAGATCGATGGAAACAAAGCAAGATCGAAACTAGAGACTAAACAAGTAAGATCGCTAGATCGATGTAGGTGGTGTGAAGCTCTAGGGTTTTTGTGTGTGTGTTTCCTCTTGCTCTTCTCCTCTTTTTATAGTCTTTTTCTTGACCGATTCTTTGTAACTTTCACCGCGATCTTTGGGGTACTGATTCGACTTTGTCGGGCTCGATATGATTCGAATTAATTGATGATGAAGCATGGGTCTAGGCCTATCTAATTCTCTACTGAAATTGGGTCCAACAATAACCACTCACATAATATGCTACCACCCGACTACAAATCTTGACAAAAATAATATATTGAAAACCAGATGAGTTATATAATTACATGACAACATCCATGAACTATTATTTTGTTATGTTGCTAACAACATCAATAAAACTCCGATAGCCATAAAAATGAAAGGGGAATTGTCAAAAATGACCTAAACTTTATTTTAAATACCAAATTGTATTACAAATTCAATTAAATACAAAAATAATCCAGACTGATTGTAAATTTAAACTATCTTTTTACGGCCAAACAAAAAACCTTAATCACTTTTACGCTTATAAATCAGCGAAGTATTCTCATGTTAGTGAAGTATTTTATGAGAAAGCTTTTTAAGAAGTCGTCTATGAAAATCTTAAAAATAATTTTTTTTAATTATATAATATATCATATAGTAATATAATGTATTATATACTAGATGAAGAATAAATGATTAGGCAAATGTATAGCAAACTCTTATTGATTGCTCAAATAGTAGATTAGTATATATTCGACACCGCATTCTATCATATATTTATCTGTGTGACATTGTCATGTGGGTCATAATAGGCTCGGCCTGAAATTTGTAAAAACTTTTTGCGCCGGAAGATTTAAAATAGAGTGAATTGGGTAGAAATCCATAAAAAATGGGAAATTAGGGATTTGCCATTTTTGGTGGGGAAAATAGTAATATGTGGGGAGGAGAAATAAAGGAAGAAATAGGGTATGGAGTGAATTATGAGGTTTAGTGTGTGTATAGAATGCAAATACTCTTTAAAATATCTGGGCCGAAATATTTTGGGGGTAGTTACATAGGTATCGAACCCATGAGCTGACATAACGTGTTTTGTTTGCCGGTTGATCTATTCTGGAAAATTGAAGGCCGATTTTGTATTTATTTAAAAATGGCCAGAGGTTAGTGCTTCCACCACTTCCTCTTTGGGCCGGTACATGATACAAGAAGAAAAAACTTTTTTTTTCTTTAATAAGTATATTTTTACATATTGCTATATTATGATCTTAATTACTCTAAAGAATACGGAATCTATACTATTATTTAAGAAGTAATTTTGCTTAGTTGTCAACTTCTCATTGATTTTAGGTAAATTTGTTTATTTATCTTATTTAAATAATTTCATATACTTTTTTATTATTTAATAAAAACGAATTTCTATTAATAATATTATACTTTTAGAAAATAAGATAATTCTTATGTATTATATTGTTATCTTTAAAATAATTTTTTTTATCATAGAAATTAAAAACTAAGTTAAAATATTAATAGTTAAATATAAAGAAAGCAATGCTGATTTATCAACTTCTCCATGGTTTTATACTTTGCTTATTTATCATATTTTAATAATTTCATATATAATTTATTAAATAATAAAAGGAAAGTATATAATAATACTAGATTTTTAAAAATAAGATAATTCTTATGTATTAGATTGTTATCTTAAACATATATTTTCTATTAGAAGATTTAAGTGAATTATCTGATTTGTAATTTCTCCATGATTTAGATAATTTTGATTATTTGTCATATTTTCATATAAAATTTATTATAAAATAAAAAAAAATTTCTATTAAAAATTATATTTGAGAAAATAAGATACTTCTTATGCATTATATTGTTATCTTGAAAATATAGTAATTTTGCTTAGTTGTCAACTTCTCATTGATTTAAGGTAAATTTGTTTATTTATCTTATTTAAATAATTTTATATATAATTTATTATTTAATAGAAACGAATTTCTATTAATAATATTATACTTTCAGAAAATAAGATAATTCATATGTGTTATATTGTTATCTTTAAAATATATATTTTATCATAGAAATTAAAAACTAAGTTAAAATATTAATAGTTAAATATAAAGAAAGCAATGCTGATTTATCAACTTCTCTATAGTTTTATACTTTTCTTATTTAAGTGAATTATCTGATTTGTAATTTCTCCATAATTTAAATAATTTTGATTATTTGTCATATTTTTAATTGTTTCATATAAAATTTATTAAAAATAAAAACGAATTTCTATTAAAAATTATATTTGAGAAAATAAGACACTTCTTATGTATTATATTGTTATCTTGAAAATATATATTTTTATTATAGAAATAAAAAATAAGATAGAACAAATTATAATTAAAATAAATTAAACCAACATATTTGTAAAAATATATACGAATAATAAAACCAAAAGTTATATACGAATAAATCATAACTTATTATATTATCTTGAATTAATAAAATATAGGCTAATAATAAATCGTACGAAAATTATGCCCGCATGTGCGGGCAAAACACCTAGTAAATACTTTAAATAACCCATATAGTTCTTTTTTTGAAGACATGACCCATATACTTACTGCTACCACTATTAACATATCACTACTAGCTACAACATTCATACATTTATGATAAATTCCGTCATCCATGTTAGTCGTCGTTTAAGACTGACTTTCCTATTTATATTTCTGTTGAATATTTTAACCATTTAAAGTTTAAATAGTACTCAAAATTAACCGTTTAAACACTATCCAATACATTAACATAACACTACGTTCCAGTTAATGACCATCGCATATTAGGCTATATTAATTTCCCTAATTAATATAAATCTTTTTTACTTTGAGAAGCTGTTAAAATTATTTATAAGATGAAGAGAGTGTTTGTTTAAAATTAACATAGGAGTTTTCCGAACAAAATTAATAAGATCTGGATAAATTGTAGGTTAATGAAAGAACCCTATCATCAACTTTTTTGCCCTCTTCACAGCAACTTTTTTGTCCTCTTCGCAGCATGGTTCACATTTAAAAGCAAGAATATATATAACATGATTTTCTGTCTATCCAAATCAGCGCACTGTGTCAGTTTTTTTTCAGGGTTTTCAAAAACTTAAAGGAAGGAATTAATGGCTATTTCATGAGATATTTCCTTTTGTATCCCTATAATTNATAAGATTCAAGGCTAATCATTTAATGATTAAGAGAAACAAGATAAAATATTAAATACTTCCTTAAAATGATAAAAATGTTCAAGCTTTTACAATGATAAACAAGTTCTAGAGAAAAAAATGAGATACATTAGAGTTTTTGGGGGCTAAAACTATATATAGAGAAGTAAACTTCAAGTTAGGTTAACCGGATTAAACCAAGTCAAACCGAAATAAACCAGTCAACCCAAGAATAAACCGGTCAACATTGAAGTCATTGACTTCACCGCGGTCAACTCATCTCCGCGCCTCCTTGCCCGCAATGAACTCGATACGGCCCCGACGTTCATGAGACACGGTGACCGCCCGCTGGATCTCCCTGGTCGTTCTGTCGAGCCACGGCCGCACCCCGCCTTCAGCCGCGTCGGAAGCCCGCGTAACCAAGCTGCAATAACCCGAGACATGCCGTGACTGCTCTTCATCCGCGGTGTGCCCACGTCAAGCTTCTCTTCATCGCCATCGCCATGGTCAGCTGTATTGGCTCGTGGTGGTTGTGCTCTTCGGCGCCGTCGTTCTCAGCTCGTGGCTGTGCTCCTCCGTGAAGTAACTCCGTCATCCTCAAGGCCGAGCTCATCTTCTTCGCATCTCCTACCGGGAAAGACTGATACAAACCCGAGACGTCACGTAAGAGCTGTAATCTTGAGAAACAGAAAACAAATAACTCCGACTACTAGAGAAAGCACCCCTTCGGAATGAAATGCTGAAATTCTAGAAACAAGTAAACCTATTCTAAACCCCGTGCTACTCAGAAGTTCGAAATCTGAACTCCTTCAAAACAAAGAAAAGAATAAAAAGGAAACTGAGGAGCAGGTAATCATTCTCGATGGAGATGAGGAGAATGTCGAGGAGACAGTCGATGTCGATCGACATAAAGATAACGATATCGATCGACATAAAGATAACGATATCGATCGACACACTCCCGCGTGTTCGAAAGAGAACTTGACCCCCACTGGACCAACTATAGAACGGGTGTACAATACTTTACCTCCCTACCCTCCCAAGCCTAATACCAAGCGCAACATAGACAAAGAAATCTGTAAATGCGCCTTCGAACGAGTTAAAGTAGAAATGCCGCTTATTGACGCCCTCAGAATTTCATCAACAATAAGACAATATGTGAAGGGAATGACAACCAAGAGTTTTTCAACAGAGAAACGCAATGTCATGATGGTTTCTGCAGAGGCTAGCGCAATAATTCAGAGCGAACTCCCAGAAAAGAGACCCGACCCTGGTAGTTTCGTTCTAAGATGCACAATTCGAAACCAGCTATTCCCAAGAGCACTCTGTGATCTAGGCTCTAGCGTAAACCTAATGCCGCATTCCATTGCAACATTCCTTGGGTACACTGAATTTACACCAGTCAACATCCAATTAGTTCTCGCCGATAGATCCGTTCGGATTCCGGAAGGAGTACTTGAAGATGTACCTGTAAAAATTGATGGATGCGTTGTGCCGACATATTTTGTTGTGCTGCATTACAAGAACGAACCAAGGGATCCGATTCTTTTAGGTAGACCTTTCCTTGCTACTGCAAACGCTATTATCGATGTCAAGGAAGGACGAATAGATCTTAACATAGGAAACATACCTATGAGATTTGATATGGAAAATATCATCACACTTCCTTTGATAGATAAAATTATATAATATATCATATAGTAATATAATGTATTATATACTAGATGAAGAATAAATGATTAGGCGAATGTATAGCAAACTCTTATTGATTGCTCAAATAGTAGATTAGTATATATTCGACACCGCACTGTATCATATATATATCTAAGTGACATTGTCATGTGGGTCATAATAGGCCCGGCCTGAAATTTGTAAAAACTATTTGCGCCGGAAGATTTAAAATATCTGGGCCGAAATATTTTGGGGGTAGTTACATAGGTATCGAACCCATGAGGTGACATAACGTGTTTTGTTTGCCGGTTGATCTATTCTGGAAAATTGAAGGCCGATATTGTACTTATTTAAAAATGGCCGGAGGTTGGTGCTTCCACCACTTCCTCTTTGGGCCGGTACATGATACAAGAAGAAAAAACTTTTTTTTTCTTTAATAAGTATATTTTTACATATTGCTATATTATGATCTTAATTACTCTAAAGAATACGGAATAAATACTTTAAATGACCCATATAGTTCTTTTTTTGAAGGCATGACCCATATACTTAGTACTGCTACCACTATTAACATATCACTACTAGCTACAACATTCATACATTTATGATAAATTCCGTCATCCATGTTAGTCGTCGTTTAAGATTGACTTTCCTATTTATATTTCTGTTGAATATTTTAACCATTTAAAGTTTAAATAGTACTCAAAATTAACCGTTTAAACACTATCCAATACATTAACATAACACTACGTCACTACGTTCCAGTTAATGACCATCGCATATTAATTTCCCTAATTAAGATAAATCTTTTTTACTTTGAGAAGCTGTTAAAATTATTTATAAGATGTAGAGAGTGTTTGTTTAAAATTAACATAGGAGTTTTCCGAACAAAATTAATAAGATCTGGATAAATTGTAGGTTAATGAAAGAACCCTATCATCGACTTTTTTGCCCTCTTCACAGCAACTTTTTTGTCCTCTTCGCAGCATGGTTCACATTTAAAAGCAAGAATATATATAACATGATTTTCTGTCTATCCAAATCAGCGCACTGTGTCAGTTTTTTTTCAGGGTTTTCAAAAACTTAAAGGAAGGAATTAATGGCTATTTCATGAGATATTTCCTTTTGTATCCCTATAATTNACTTTTTTGCCCTCTTCACAGCAACTTTTTTGTCCTCTTCGCAGCATGGTTCACATTTAAAAGCAAGAATATATATAACATGATTTTCTGTCTATCCAAATCAGCGCACTGTGTCAGTTTTTTTTCAGGGTTTTCAAAAACTTAAAGGAAGGAATTAATGGCTATTTCATGAGATATTTCCTTTTGTATCCCTATAATTCCATCGGGTTAAAAAACGAGTTTCAAATATTTAAAGTCTCTAATTGCTAAACAAATTCATGAAACATTTATGTGTTTCATAACAACTGAAAAGCTCATATAGTGCCTTAAATGTTGTTAATATTCCCTTCATCATAAAATGACATTACAAATTGTCATGTGATACGTTTAATTTATTATGTGCATGGATGGTCCCATGTGATACGTTGTTAGGGCACAAGAATTAATGAGTAAAAATATTATTTTTCCAATAAAATAGTTTCGAAAAGAAAAGGACATATTATCCACATATGGATATGGTACAACCCTATACCTGTGTATTGTCACCATATGCATAAAAATGTAGGCATTCTCTCATAGGGTGTATGGTATCAATGTTTATCATTTGATACTGTCGTTTTTGTTACTTTAAACGCCTGAGTCAATTTATATGCGTAGTGAGTCTAGTGACTGTATCTGTATATTGTGGTTCATTTACCGCACATGACTTATGCGTGTGATTTAAAAATACATCATGCTCGGTTGATCGTCCATACTATAACATATGATTTGAAAGACAACAGAAAATAAAACACAGTACTTATCGACGAAAGTACTACCATATGACTAAAGATAAAATGACTATCAGAATTATATGATAGTCCACAATTTTGCTGAAACCAATCAAATGATAATTTTTGGGCATTTCAACAATTTAATGTGTGTCTTTCCGATTATATGTAAATTTAGATATGCTTGCTATTTACAGATTTGTAGAAACTAAAACATTTTAAAAGATATATACATTTAGTTTGTTTAAAGTTTACGTGCAAAAGTAGTTTTCCCAAAAAATACAATAAAAACTAGATTAAAGAAATAATCCAAAATATTTTCATCAAGTTTTCTTTTTGTTCACCTGTGAATATATAGTAAAAAATTTGATTCTATACAGACCTTTTAAAGAAAAAGAAGACGACAATCTGCATTAAAGAAAATGCTTGTTTACTTGCCATCTTCAGATATTTTCTTTTTATGCCCCCCTATAATCATAACGATATAAAACCTCTTATCATTCTCAGCTTAAACAGCAGCTTAAGCCATTTTATTTTCTTATTGATTTTCAATCAACTATAATAAAACATTATTATAACCTATTGGTCTATAGTTTCATAACATCATCTAATGTATTAGTAGTACATGTTACCGTTACGATGTTGTTTACGGCACAATATATAGTGATATCGTTTCCAATAAAAGATGTTTCTAAGAAGAGACAAATTATATATAACTATAGCTGCCACGTCAAAAGGAAATCATCTTTACTCCCATACGGGACATATACATAAATAAGTATTCTTTCACAGGGATATTAAACTATCAATGCGAAAATGCCTGGTTTTTCTTTATGTAATATCGATTCGTGTTACCTTAATTCCTGAATTGTTACTCAAAATACTAGTTTTTTTTTTAAAACACTACTATATTAGTTACGTTTCCAGTTTTAACTAACATCATCTAATTTCTTCACTACTAAGACATTTTGGATTTTTTTCAAAAAACAAAAGAAGACATTTTGGATTATAAAATAAGACACTAACGTATGAATATGTATATATACTGCATTAACATGGGCAGAGCAAAGATGCTTTACTGACACGAGTCTGCCCAGGGACAAATGTATGTAAATCAAGGCACTGCCTGTCAACAAAACGTTGATAGATAAAGTTAGATATAGTAATATATATTCATTTGACGAAAAAGTAATATATATTCAAAATTTTTACTTCTTATCTCTAAAAATTTAAATCGGTTTAGAGAAGTTATAATCGGTCAATCAATCACTTCAGAGATTATGCATGGCTAGCTACAAAATAAATAATACTTCCAAACATTCACCAAACAATAAATTACCAGTAAGGGAACTTTTGTGTTCCTACTTTCTAATCTGATCATAATATTTTTAAAAAAGCCAAACAAAAGTATATCCCTTGAATTCTATGTATAAAACCGGGTCTTTCATATATTAAAAGTCTCTGATTCAAACAAGTTCATAAGCATATATAGCATATATATGTTTCGTAAAACTGAGGAGCGAGGAGCTCATATTATTTCTAAACACACTACTAAACGGCTCAGACCATTTATTTTTGTTAATATTAGTTAATATCAAATAACATCACAAACTGTTGATGGACAGACAGTTTATGTGATCATTTAACTTAGTATGTGCATGGTGCCATGACTCCCATCCGCTGTTGTTTAGGGTACAAGAACTACTGTGTTTTTTTTTGTGCACACAAGAACTACTGTGTTAGAAAAAACTTTTTGTCCAATAAAACGATTCGGAAAAGAAAAGGACAAATTTATCCACATATGGCACACCATATAATGTATACTGTCACCATTTATATAAAAGTATGCACTCATGAGGAGCATCATATCGATGTCTGACCATTTTATCGTCAACAATTTTGTTACTTAAATTCTTGAATCAGTTTTATATGCATGGTGAGTATACTTATATATTGTGGTTTACTTACTGCACAGATTTATGTGTGTGATTTAAAATTATATATAATACTAGTTTATCCACAACATGCTAATTTGAAAACTCATAGAAAGTAGAACGCACCGTGCCTAGGCTATGACTAATTAGAATTATGTTAAAGGTCATGATTTTACTGAAACCCATCAATATATATGTATATAAAGACTTTGCCAAAATTAATATATTTTTGGGGTATTTTAACAATAATACGAGTATCTGTTGGATTTATATGGACTTAGTACTTATGTGATTTATCGAAATTTAAACTAATTAACTGATGTATATATATTTTGTTTTATATTTTTGAGAAAAAAAATATTTTGTTTTGTATACACAAAGAGTTTTATCAAAAGATTACTAAGCAGGTTAAAGAAAGAAGCATATTGATGTTCATCCAGTTTTTTGTTGTTGTTGTTTTCTTATGAGTACAATCATAACGTTCGATTTGCATCTAACATACGAATGATCTGCATTAAAGGACATGCTTTATTGTCGGTTCCAAAAATGAATGATGTCATTTTAAAAACCGAGCAGAAGATATTATTGGTTCTCTTCAGAAGATTTTCTTTGGGATTATAAGCTACGACACTTCAGAAGATATTCCTTTCTTTTAAGTATTAGTATCAATATAAGAAAAAAACTCCTATTTTCCCTAAATTAAGCAACTAAACGGCTTAACACACATCTAGTTTCTTGTAATATCCGATTATAAATAGTTTCATGTGATCATTTAATTTATTGTGTTTTTTTTTGTCAACTCATTTAATTTATTGTGTACATGTCCTATTTGATACCATCTTTTAGGGCACAACAGAGATATCTTTTTCTGGGGTAAAATTCAACAGACAACAAAGATATCTTTTTCCAATAAAAGATGTTTCAGAAAGAAAGAGACAGGTTGTAACTACTCTCAGCTCAAAAGATTGTCATTTTTGTCCCTGTATTTACATATATTCTGGGAGTATTAATGTAAGGTTTTTCATGCGAGTATCGATTCTTGTTAGTTGTTTTATACTTTAAATTCCTTAAGTATTACTCAAAAATCAAAACTAATGCTACCTACATTCCGAATTTAGATAACGTTTATTTTTTTTGATGTTGCTCCAAAAAAGATAATCCAAAATGTCTTAGCAGTGAAAAAAAATATATTCAAATTTAGATAACGTTTTTTTTTTTAATGTTGCTAAAAAAGATAACTTTTTCACTGATAAGACATTTATAGATAACAGACACAGATATATATATTAAACTTTATCAAGTAAGTCCATCTACACGAGCAATGACATTATGCTTTACTAGCTGAGTTTCCACACGGAAATGTGTCTGCCCGGGGCACACATGGCATGATGTATGGATATTATAGAGTTCTAGATAGTGACATTCAAATTTTATTTATTTTTAATATCATTACAAAACTCTCAAAATGTAAGAAGTTATAGATGGTCAATCAATTAATATATCATGTCAGATTGTATGGTCGTCTCTTCTTTTCTGTTATAAAAACAAATTATATACATTCACCGAAACGGAAGGTAACATGCTAGAAAACTTTACGTTCCTACTTTCTGGTTTGGTCATATTAATTTTTGTTTTTGAAAAAAAGTCATATTAACTCTACAAGCCAAAAAGTATCACTTATCGTCTATAGTTCTTTTTTACGGTTGATAATTTTTTTTTTCATAGTTCGATATCATTAGAAATATACAAAAAAATTTGCTCAATAAAAATAGAGAACCAAATTTGAAATAACTATATATCTATAAAGAAACCATTGGAAAATAAAAATAAAAATAAAAAGACGTTATGATTGTGATCAGAAGAAGAGAAAATTAATCATAGTAACTTAGTTTGTCATTCTTTAAAATCTATACATCTTTGCATGAGAAACTTGCAAATAACACATTATTTGGAACGTTGCATTATTTGGTGTTTTTTTTTTTTTTAAATTTGTAGTAAAAGTCTACTCTCTTTATCTGCCTAAAACAACGAGACATATGCAAGGTGAAAAAAATCTAATTTTACCGCTGTGAAAGCACCAGTTTACTATGCCACAGCTCTCTTGCCTATTAAACCTAACACGACATACATACATTTTCATTAGGTTTTTTTTTCAGTCAAATATAAACTATTATCCGCTTCTTGAGGTCTGATTTTTCTCTCTCTCACTCTCATACTCTCATACACACATCTCAAGATGAATTCATCTTTCTTGAGTTTGTTGAATCATGTTCCGTTTCCCATTTCCACAAAGCCACGAACTGTTTTGTTTCCTTCAAAGAGGTCTAGTTTCCGTGTTGACATAACAAAGCGTGAGAGGAAGCTGTTTGAGAGAAAAAGAGATGAAGCGGAGAGGTTCATTGAGAAAAGGGTTGCTAACCTCTCAAAGGAAGACAAAAAGAAAGAAATCAGCTCTTGGATCAACAAGAATCTGCAGGGTAAGGAGAAGAAGAAGCAAGACACAATTGATTTTGGTGGCATATTAGGAAGCTCAAAGTTTGATCTCATGCTATTCATGCTAACTAAGATTGGAGTCAAACTGCCTGAAGAAATGGAGTTAACGAAGGAAGTTGAGGATCCGGAAAAGACGCAACCGGCTAGGAAAGACCGGGTGGAAGAGAAGGAGAAAGTAGCAGAGAAATATAACATTTTCTCAGATTCTCAGCAGCTCAAGGACGATAAGGAAGCCGAGAAATATTATGAAGAAGAAGAAGCAAGGCTCAATGCAAAGTCGGCGAGTAAACACCCGGTGGAGGAGAGAAGGACGGAACATACAAAGAGTGAAGACTATGAAGACCTTGCCGATGCTGAGGAACTCAAAGAAGGTGAAGATGAAGCAAGATTGCTTTTTGCAGCAGTTGGGTTGTTCATCGAATTGAAGAAGCTTTATGCTTAATATCGTTGTTAAGTGTTTTCTCTTTTCTTTGTTAGGAATTTGCTTTAAATTAAGTTCTAAGTATCGTTCGGTTAGTTCTTCAGTGTCAGGAATGTTTAATTAACTTGGATGTTTTCTTTTAAGTATTTTCTCTGTCTGTCGTCAAGGTTTAATCTAAAAACTTAACTGTTTCATTTTAAATTTTGGTTACTTCTTTTTTTTTTTTTTAACCTTTTTAGTTAAAATGAAGCCTCCCCTCCCCTTTCCTGGGTCCACTTTTAGATCCTTTCTTTTTTTTGGAAATTGGTAATCCATAATTTAAAGGGTTAATTTGTGGAAAAAAACAAAAGTAAAATTAGTTTTTTAGAAAGAGAGTAGAGAGAGATAGGAAGAGATAAGAGGGGGAGAGAGAGAGTGTGTGATTTTGGTTATATAGTGAATTATGGATTTTTATTTGGTTATATCACCCAATTTCTCTAATTTAATTCAGTTATCTAAAAAATTAATAACAATAAAATGTAAACTGACTATGTTGACAAAATTAGACTTTTGGATGAGGGTTTTAATATTGGTAGTTCATAAAGAAGAAAAGTGGCTTATGTAACTCCTAATAGAATATTATTGATAGTCTTGCAACACGCACAAGAGGCAATGATCCGTTATAAAATTTCAAATACTTATGGACTAAGTTCAGTAAAACTAATTATGATGATCAGGGCAGGCTCAGAATATTTTTGACCCATAAGCGAAAATAAAAATAATTGGAGTCGTTTTGAAAAACTATTATATATTTTTTCAGAATTAGATTTTTGATATAGTTATGTAAACGATTTCAGGTTTTTGTATGAGACTTAATAGTATACATTTATAAAATATATAAAACTAAATTTATCTCTATTTATTATTGGAAAATTGGATTTAATATCCTTCANTTTTGACCCATAAGCGAAAATAAAAATAATTGGAGTCGTTTTGAAAAACTATTATATATTTTTTCAGAATTAGATTTTTGATATAGTTATGTAAACGATTTCAGGTTTTTGTATGAGACTTAATAGTATACATTTATAAAATATATAAAACTAAATTTATCTCTATTTATTATTGGAAAATTGGATTTAATATCCTTCATATAAATTAAATTAATTATAAAGCCAAAAATAAAATTGCTCCATTATTCCTATTTTGTTTATTTTTTTTTCTTTTTGTTTATTTCTTCCCTTTAAATCTTATAGTTTTAACCTCTTCAATTTTCTAATAGATAAAAGCTTTAGATTAAACTGCAACAATATAATCTTTTATATATAACATGATCTGAATGTTTTAAATCATATTGTTTTACAAAATTAGATAAGCAATTTATAACTTTTGTTGTTATACTATATAGATTATGATATCATTCTACTCTATATGTTTATCATTTACGCAAAATTATATACATATACTATCTTTATTATTTTAAGCTCATATCCATAATAATTTAACAATATTATACTATGTCTTTGAAAATCAGATTCTTAGATTTACATGTATTTAGTACCTTATGCGGACTAATATATATATATATATATATACTTAACAATTTGTAATTAAATTTTTAAATTTTATAAAATTAAATTATTAAATAAGATAAAAATTGAGTTAGTATTAAAAAATAGAACACTTCATTATTCATATTGGTAATCAGTGTATTCAATTATATACTTTTGTTTCATATTTTTTTATGGGATCTAGATGTTGGATCAAAATATTCTTTAATAGTAATAATGAAATTATAAAATTTGGATTAGAAATTTAACACTTATTTTTATATATACATATTATATTTGTGGACTGAAATGAAATTCAATGGCACTAAAATGAACGGATTATAAACAATCACAAACCATAAAACATCAAAATACTAACAATAGCCAGCAAATATATATGTTTTCTATAGTTTAGATTTTAAAAAATTGAGACAAAAACACAAAAAATAATAAACTACAAAATATTATTTCTGTATTCTCTTAGATTATATTTATACTATGTTTATTATTTATCAAATATTATTTTTATTTAATGTTTTAATCCTAGTTTTTCATGATTCTATATGTTTACTATTTTGATTTTTAAATATATTATTTTATTTATAAATTGATTATTCATCTAATTTTTGATTTGATGTTCTTCATGTACAAATACAAATTAATTTATTTTATGATAGGAAGATGATTCTTTAATATTAAATATATATATATATATATATAATATTTAACCTAATTATATAATTTATATTTTAGAACACATTTTCAATGATGCTTTACCTTCAATCTTAACTTTAGTATTGTAATAATTATTTGGAATTGGATCATATTTCCAAGAAGAATCAAAGAAACTAGTTACTATATTATTAGTCAACATAAAATAAATAAAGATAAACATAGTTATAATTAAAACATATTTTAAAAAAATAGTATATATATATTGGTTAAATAGATTAATATTTATTAATTATCTTAAATATCATGATAAAATATACATATATAATAAATTTTAAATAATAAGATTAGTTAAACTAATAAATGACTGAGAATGTAACAAGTAAGCAAATTCACTTAGTCTCCAGATGATCATGATAAGTATATATTATAAATTTCAAATGACATGATAAGTATATATATTAAAATATATTTTTAAGAATAATAGTATATATATCGGCTGAATAGGTAAATGTTTATTATTTATCTTTAAAATATCATGATAAACATATATATTAAAATAAAATTTTAATTAATAAGAATAATTAAAGTGATAACTTATCTTAAATCATGGTGAAGATGAGTAGCAAGCAAATTCACTTAAATTTCTTAATTATCATGATAAGTATATATATTCAAATATATTTTTTTAAAATAATAGTATATATATATATATCGGTTAAATAGGTAAATTTTTATTAATTATCTTAAATATCATGATAAATATATATTTAAATGAAAATTTCAATAATACAATTAATTAAACTAATAACTTATAAATCATTGAGAAGATGACAATTAAAAAAACTTACTTCTCAAATAATAGTATTGAGTATGTCTCTACGATAATACTTGAAGTTATCATATGTGCCGCTCTCACGTTAGTGTTAAAAGTGGGTCAATTACAATTTTTTTTAATAATTAGAAGTTATATATAATTTTTTATTTTTAAATTATTTACTTTATTTTACTTAACTAATTTTTTATTTTGTTGATTAAAGTTTTTTTGTAATTTTCTTTGTCAAATGTTACAAATAATATTATAAATAGTGAGTTATGTTAACTAAGTGTTCAAATTATAGAAACAGTAACAATGTTTGATCAATTCTTCTTTATGGTTCTAAACATTATAATATGATGAACCAATTTTTAAATATAATAATTTGATATTTTATATAAGAATATATTCGTTTATGTTTTATAAAATCTATACATACTTTAAAATTTATAAAGATTTTAAAAATATAAATAAATTATTTATCTGGCTTAAAAATAATAAATATTTTTAAATTATTATAAAAGCATATAAATCATTTATCAGATAAAATTATAATTAAATATAANGTATAAACAATATAATATAATGAATAAATTTTTATATAAGATAAATATAATAACTTTATATTTAACATAAAACTACATTATTATATATGTATATAATACTTATAAAATTATTTATCATTTACGATATATATATATATTATCTTTATTATTTCAAGCTCATATCCATAATAATTTAAAACAATATTATCCTATGATTTTGGAAAATCAGATTCTTAGATTTACATGTATTTAGTACCTTATGTGGACTAATATATATATATACATAACAATTTGCAATTAAATGTTTATTTTTTTATAAAATTAAATTATTAAATAAGATAAAAATTGAGTTAATATTAAAAATTAGAACACTTCATTATTCATATTGGTAATCAGTGTATTCAATTATATTATTTTGTTTCATAGTTTTTTATGGGATCTAGATGTTGGATCAAAATATTCTTTAATAGTAATAATGAAATTATAAAACTTGGATTAGAAATTTAACACTTATTTTTATATATACATATTATATTTGTGGACTGAAATTAAATTCAATGGCACTAAAATGAACGGATTATAAACAATCAGAAACCATAAAACATCAAAATATTAACAATAGCCGGCAAATATATATGTTTTCTATAGTTTAGATTTTAAAAAATTTGAGAGAAAAACACAAAAAAAAAACTACAAAATATTATTTCTGTACTCTCTTAGATTGTATTTATACTATGTTTATTATTTATCAAATATTATTGTTATTTAATGTTTTAATCCTAGTTTTTCATGATTGTTTATGTTTTTAATATTTTAAATTACTTTAATTATTTAGTTTGTATAATTTTTACTATTTTGATTATAAATATATTATTTTATGTATAAATTGATAATTAATCTAATTTGTGATTTGATTTTCTTCATGTACAAATACAAATTAATTTATTTTGTGATAGGAGTATAATTCTTTAATAGGAAATATATATATATATATATATATAACATTTAACCTAATTATATAATTTATATTTTACAACATATTTTCAATGATGCTTTACCTTCAATCTTAACTTTAGTATTGTAATAATTATTTGGAATTGGATCATATTTCCAAAAAGAATCAAAGAAACTATTTACTATATTATTAGTCGTTACATAAAATAAATATAAGATAAACATAATTATAATTATAACATTTTTTAAAAAAGTATATATATTGGTTGAATAGATTATATTTATTAATTATCATAAATATCATGATAAAAATATATACAATAAATTTTAAATAATAAGATTAGTTAAACTAATATGTCACTGTGAATATAACAAGTAAGAAAATTCACTTAATCTCCAAATGATCATGATAAGTATATATATATATATATATATATATTAAAATTTCCAAGTGATCATGATAAGTATATATATTAAAATATATATATTTTAAAAATGATAGTATATATATATTAAATATATTTTTAAATAATACGAATAATTAAAGTGATAACTTATCTTAAATCATGGTGAAGATGACAAGCAATCAAATTCACTTAAATTTTTTAATTATCATGATAAGTATATATATTCAAATATATTTTTAAAAAATAATAATATATATAATATTAATCATCTTAAATATCATGATAAATATATATATTTAAATAAAATTTTCAATAATACAATTATTTAAAATAATAACTTATCATAAAATCATTGAAAATATGACAATTAAGAAAAATCACTTCTCAAATAATTGTATAGATTATATCTCTACGATAATATTGAAAAGTTATCATATGTGTCGCTCTCACGTTAGTACTAAAAGTGGGTCAATTATTTAAAAAATAAATAAATTAGAAGTTATACATAATTTTTATTTTTTTAACAATTTAATTTATTTTTCTTAATTTTTTATTTTGTTGATATAAGTTTTTTTGTAATTTTTGTTGTCAAATGTTACAAATAATATTATAAATAATGAGTTATGTTAACTAAGTGTTCAAATTATAGAAACAGTAACAATGTTTGATCAAATCTTCTTTATGTTTCTAAACATTATAATATGGTGAACCAATTTTTGTACATAATAATTAATATAATAATTTGATACTTTACATAAGAATATATTAGTTTATGTTTTATAAATTCTATATATGCTTTAAAATTTATAAAGATTTTAAAAATATAAATATTTATCTGGCTTAAAAATAATAAATATTTTTAAATTACTATAAAAGCATATAAATCATTTATCAGATAAAATTATAATTATACATAAACAGAATAGTCATTATAGAAAGAGTAACAATGTTTAATCAATTCTTCTTTATATGTATAAACATTATAATATAATGAATACATTTTTATATAAGATAAATATAATTATATTTAACATAAAAATTACACTAGTATATATGTATATAATATTTATAAATATTTTTAAAATATTTTTAAAATTATTTATCATGGCTTATAAATCTTTTTATCAGAATCTTATTATTATTCATAAAAGCATATAAATTATTTATCAGGTAAAAATAGAAATATTGGAGATCGGTAAGAAAATTTGAAATATAAATATTATTATTTAGTTCAAAATAATTAAAATAAGATAATTAAGTATAAACAAAAATGTGTGATTATTCCAATGTATAACAAAAATATGTAAGTTAACAGTTCATTGAATATATGACAAATTATATTCAACTGAACATATTAAAACTTTGAAATTATGAAGCAGACCGAAGAAATTTGACGAATCACATTAAAAATCAGAAATTAATAATGCAAAACAGCATATATATATATATATATAGAGAGAGAGAGAGAGAGAGAGAGAGCGAGAGAGAGAGAGAGAGCGAGAGAGAGAAAGAGAGAGAGAGAGAGAGAGAGAGAGAGAGAGATGGATTCTATATTTATAGGAGAATGGCACGTAAGTTGAGTACATATCATCATTAGATTTATACCCTTAGGCTTCGAATGGTGACTGCGGTTTGAGCGGAGCGGAAGAAGCGGTTCAACTGCGGTGCGATTTTTACAGTTATAAAAATGTATAGATATATGGTATATNACTAGACACGACCATTTAACTAAGAAGCAGTCAAAGGAGAGATGACGACTTAGAGGAAAGGAAAAAGTCGGATATAAATAAAAAAATGGGAGTTTTGCAAATATAATTCAAAATTTAAAGTCAAACACAAAATTAATCTATAATTTTTTTGGAATTTTTCCTAAAGTTTGGATTATTCAAGAAAATGCATTACTTTTTTGTTTTTTCGAAAATGGGTTTTTACTCTCTCATCCTCATATTCTTCAATATTTATTACATTATTGCCATTGCCATCAAAACAACCATCATGAACAAAAATAACATATATTTCACTTTCTCTTTATTCATCCAAAAAAATCCAAGATTTTGATTCTAAAATTTTTATGGTTCATAGAGCCATTGAAGCTGATGATTCTTGGTGGGTTGCTTTCGTTTCTTCTGTGTGTTAAATAAGTTATCTCACTAGTTGAAGCTATGAAATCAATTTTTTCAGATCTATTCGTCAGAAAACTTCCGTTTAAGTCTTCTAGAAGTCTTCTGGTCAATGCAGAGGTTAGTTTTGAAATTGACTTTTATATGTATTTTTAGAGATGACTTCTATGGAAGTCTTCAACTTTCTTTGTTAACAAAAAGTCTCAAAAATACCAGAGAAGATCTCACGGTAAGTCCTCTAGGATAAACATGTTAGTTTTTCCTTTGATCGGATTATGTTAAAAATTTTACTTTTCATGGACGACTTACTTGTAAGTCATCTAGAAGAAAAATAAAACTTCAATATTTAATTATAATTAGACGAGTTTCATGTAAATCATTTCAGGTTACTTATGCAATTGAAAAATAAAACTTAAATATTGAATTTTATCTAGATGACTTACATGGAAGTCATTCAGGATTTTATTCCGAGATTCTAGTCAAACCTTGGTTATTACAGAAGACTTCCGTCTCCCAGGAGAATTCCATGTAAGTCATCCAGATTTAATTAAATATTTATGTTTTATTTTTCAACTGACTTACATGGAAGTCGTCTAACTATAGTTAAATATTGAAGTTTTATTTTTCTGCTGGATGGCTTCCTTGTAAGTCGTCTAGGAAAAGTCAGATTTCTGACACAATCCGGTCATGCAAAACTAACATGTTTATCCTAAACAACTTAGCGGGAAGTCTTCTCTGGTATTTTCAAGATTTTTTGTTAATAAAGGTAAGCCAATATTTACAAAGGAAGACTTCCAAAGAAATTAGCTGTAGAGTAGATTTCTCTGGAAGTCTTCCTTTGTAAATTTTCAATTCTATCAATATTTAATAAACTTTAATTTTCTCTAAAATTATAAAAAAAAATTTAACGTTTTCTTGTTAATTCATGTATATTTGTCAATATTGAGGATACTGAATGAAATTTGAAACTTAATTGGTGATATTTATAATGTTACTAATATTTATGTTTATTAAAGTTTATAGCTGATCCTAGAAGACTTCCGTGGAAATATTCTACGTTAGTTTTTGTAAATTTGTTAAGTAACTTTAAGATGCATTTTTTTTGTTAACTTTCAAAAGTGTTAAGTAACTTCAAGAGTATCAAGTCATATGTTTTAATGTGTCTTCTTAGATCATAGGATATACTTTTTAACTTTCATGAAATTTGAAATTTCAGTTTTCACATAAAATTTGATTTTCCCGATTAAATTTCCCACTTATATTTCAATTTCTTGCTTTAAATTTAATTCTTCTGAGAAAATTTCCAAGAAGTCTTCCACAAGACTACCCATAATACTTCTAGTGAAGTGTTCTGATGATGGACTTTTCAAGGGTCCTCAAGATCAAATCGATTGTAGTATAAAAAATTTTCGAATCCACAGAGAACTAGTGATCTAAGCATTAAGAATACACAAACTTTCCTAAGCTAAGCAAATAAGAAGATGTATGATTTGTAACAAACTAAAATCCTAAAAATATAGACAATGGTGATCTCAAATCCAATCAAGAAACAACTGAAAGAACTACTTTTAATCAATAAGAATAACTAGGATTCATGGATTAGGCATTTGATTTCAAGTGATTATCCAATCTAGTGTGGC
>CAKOAT010305266.1:0-11845 GCA_932364175.1 Eruca vesicaria subsp. sativa
GGACAGGTTCCCAACGGACAGATCTGGGAAATTCAAATTTGAATTTGTCTTCCATGTAGTTGAGGAGTGTAGTCGTGTCATATAGTCGACTATAATATAGACCACACATGTAGTTGTAATATATAGTCAACTATATGTAGACACTACATCCTGTCTTGACTCCATGCTTCTCTTCTTATTAACTCCTTTATTTCTTCATTTTCACACTTCTCTCATTTAGCTCATCAACATTAGTAGTACTTGGCCTCAACATCTCAAGTTCAGACCACAAAGCTCTAAACTTCCCAAGATGCTTAGTGAACTCAACATCCTCTTGTACCAAGTTGTTGATTGCTCTCTTGACTTCAAACACTCTACTCAGATTAGAGATGTTCCCATATACCTTCTTCAAAGTATCCCACAGATCCTTTGCCTTGGTACAATAGCTATACGCCTCTAAGATGGACTGCTCTAAAGACCCGTGAAGGACTGATAGCACAAGCAAGTCATCTTGTTCCCATTTTTCTTCATCCGTGGTAATGACACCTCATCACCTTCATGAGCAATGAGCTTTGGAGACTCACCAGATGTGATATGTCCCCATAATCCCTTGCTTCCCACAGCAGTCTTCACCAGCCTTGACCACAGCAAGTAAGTCCCTCCTTTAAGGGTTACTGGTATCTTCATATGCAAGTGTTTGTTTTCACCCTCCATCTCTTAACAGCTTACACACAAAGCTTGTTTAAAGATGATAACAGCTTCTCAACTCTAGGCGATCCTAAAGTTTCAACCTTCCAAGATACTAACTCCAAAGCAACTCGGATCAACCAAATCTTCAAAGACTAAAGCTTGAATCTTCAACTATCTTAGACTACCATCTAAGATTCCAACACTTAAAGATCTGACCTTTATAACTAGACCTCCAGAATACACACCTCACACACACTTCTTTCCCTTGTGTCTTCAACTGCAAGCTTGAAACTCACTAAGAACACACCTTGACCTTCAAAGCTTCCATCTTGAATCTTCAAAGCTCAAGAACACACGCCCAGATCTGCTTCAACCTGGCTCTGATACCATAATGTTTTTATTTAAAGAAGGTGTTTTTGATGGTTTAGAGTAGATTTAGTATCCGGATGACTTAAGAAATGATTAACAAAGATTAAAGACTAGAGATAGAGAGAGTTTAGTGTCTAACATTGCTTAAGAACTGTATGAGTATTATTAATGTTGAGTTACAGAATATATAGAGAGAGAGCAACAAGGGTTTTCGTAGGCAAGAGGATCTGAGTTGACTAAGCATGTGTGTTCAACACAAGGAGGAGCGTATGGCTTGAATCCTATGGCTAGGATGCTTTACACGAGTGATCCATTTGGCATCTTGGACCAGATGCACTTTACAGCCTGTTAAAGGCAGAACCTTATCCTCCTTCGTCACTGTAGACAAAGACGAAACTCCCTCCTCAACGGCTCTTTCATTTGAACCAAAGCCTCTCATTCTCTTTGAGTCTTTGGTTCCCTTTCTTCCATGACACTCCATCCTCATTACTTGCTTCTCAAGTCTCTTCCCTTACACGGATCATCCTAAGTTGCATCTTCTCTTGAACTCAATTCAACTCAACCCTCATCACAACTCAACACATCTCTTTTATTAATCTTAACATACTGGACTGAGCTGAAGCTTTCTTGAGTTCCAGGGACAAAAGATCTCCTTTATCTTGAGTTCTGGTGAGGTTTTTCCTCCTGGAAAAACTTTGGACCAGAGGATACAAGGATGAAGCAAAAACAGAGTTTAAACAACAGATTTGAACAGATTTGGTTTGTGGAAGCTTTATAGGTTTTCAGAAGCTTGGAGCTCTGATACCATGTGAGAATAAATAGAAAATGGTGAGAATATGGTGAGGATGAAGTGTTTAGGCGAGTATATTCAGAGAATGAAGAGTTTGGGTCAAAGAGAATCAGTTTTGGCTAAGAAACTGTTTTGTGAGTGAGATTGAAAGATTATGAGAATTTGGAGAGTATGAGGTCGTGTACACCAGAGAGAATAGAGTATTTGAGAGTGTGTGAACCAGAGAATAAGTGAAGGAGTTGGTTCATTTCTCCTTCAACATTTCGTGGCCTACATGTGGGGGCTTTATAGCCAAGTTACAAGACAAACCAAGCACATTAAACTACTAATAAAACAGGGAAACTTAAATAACTAATATTGTAGGGAAAGAGAGATCAGAGCAGGTTCAGAACTGGCTGGGGCATACTGGTATGGCACATCCAGCATGAGAGAAAGTGACTGGAGAGAGATGGCACATTTAGCCTGGTGTGATGGTGACAGGTCAGTCCTTCTTCTTATGCACCATTTGCTCTCTTTCTTGTCTAAATCAGACCAGCTAGTTCCAATTGCATTCAAACTGAATTGCCTTGACTTCTGGAGCATTAGCCACGTCCACAATGTCTTCTCCACTCATTCCTTGCCTTGCAAGTCAAGTCTGGTTAGGTTTTGGATGAACAGTAGACAGATTCAAATCTTCTCACTTTGCTGTCCTAGTTTGAACCTTAATCCAGCTTGCTTCGTCTTCTCTATCTTTTATTATTCCAACACTCCCCCTCAAGATTGACCATAGGAATCATTGGCCAAGCTTGAAACTGAGATTATTTGCCTCATTAAAAACCTAATTATAGGGAAAAAGAGTACAAGCAATCCAGCCTTCTTTTGGACATCTTTATTGGCAAGTAAGGAACTCCCTTTCCTTGCTTTACATACTTCAAACTGGTTCCTCTTGAACCAACTTCTTATTTCATAGGTTGTTCTCCCCCTTGTTTGGTGACCTCTTGCCTTATTCCTGGGTTGAGATCAAGACAACATGTCTTTGGAATGATAATGAGGTGTGTCTGCCCTCCTGGCTTGCACTTAAATCCCTCACTTCATCCTTCTTCAGAATGGTCTTGCAAAGTCACTTGTAGAACATACTTGGTAGGGGGGGACATTGCAAAGAGTTAGCTACCATCTTTTCAGTGTTTGCCTTCTCCTTGCTCAGCCAAGAATAGCCCTGGTCAACTCCACTTGTTTCCTTTGCTTCATCTTCAACAATGGATCATTGGCTTCTCATTTAACACCCCTCCTCAAGCTTGACCTGAGAATTAAAGTATATGGTCAAGCTTGAAGCTGAGAGCCAATAACAGCCAACACCTTGAGACCACTGCCCTCCTGGCTTGCACTTAAATCCCTCACTTCATCCTTCTTCAGAATGGTCTTGCAAAGTCACTTGTAGAACAGACTTGCTAAGGGGGGAGAGAATCATGATGAAAGTTTGAGAGAGAAATGAAACTCGTGTATATTTCTTAATAAGAGATTACAACTTAATTCAGCTTATGTAGACAGATTACAAAGGAGGCAAGCATGTGTAGTCAAAGGATAAGGAGCCTAAAATTCAAAAGAAACCAATAGGAGAGCTCACACGAGTTATGCTAATGGTATCTTGACTAGATACCATTTGCCTTTCCAGCTAGCATTACTTTACAGCTAGCATCAGGCTGAGCCTTATCCTTCCCTCTCTTATCCTCCAACGGATACATAAAGCTGGCCCAAACCTTCCTTCTCGTTGAGAGACTCTCACCAATGGTAAACAATGTGATCATTTACCACAGTAACAACTTAGTTACCACAGTAACTAATTTGTTGCTGTTATGGTAAATTCTCACCAGCCTTGATCCGAGATCAATACTCCTTAGCTCCCTCCTCATCATACCATGCTCAAGACTCACCACACTCCTTGATACATAAGTTACTCAGCCTCATAATATGATCATCTGCCTTTAAGAACTCATACCACTTTTATTAATCTTAACAGGGTAAACTGATGAAAACCTCCCAAGGAATACACTCTGAAATTGGTAAGGGATAAGCCTTGCACCGAATGAAGCAGAAAGCAACAAACAATCAAGGGATGTGGATCGAAAGGTGACACAAGAGGTGTGGAAAGTCTCCTGATACTACCCTATAACAATCTCCCTTGGATATGACGCACCAAGTTTGATTGAGTTAGATTGAAGGATATTACACACCGACAATCATAAAAGTCTTGACCAATGGATATTACACACCATGATCGAAAACAAGTTTGAGAATCACTCTCAAGGTTTCCAAAAATATAAACTCACTCATATCTTATTTCANTCTTATTTCAAAGGGATTACAACTTATTTATAAGAAAACAAAACTTGCTCACAAAGCTAGATATTTATTACATTGGAAATGATAAAATCAGTGCATGGAGGAGAGATAAAGTTCTTGAAACAAGCATTCCTTGCATGTAAGAGAGAGAAGCTTTCCATGCAATTAATCACCTAATTTTCGTCACTCTTCTTGGACAGCATATGAACTACTTGTTTATGAATCTTCTTGGGCTTGAAACTTCATAAAAGTGGGCTGGACATGTTAAATAACATCATGGGCTAATTTCTGAATCTCTACCATGTCAACAGCTTCATCAATCAGCCCAATATCACATCATAAACATTGTAAGAGTGTGTTTCAAAGATCTTCTACTATCTATAATAAGTGTTTTGATTTGATTCATTCTGATGTTTGGACTGCTCCATGTTTATCTAGGGATGATTATAAGTACTATGTCACATTCATTGATGAAAAATCCAAATACACCTGGTTAACATTAATTGAAACTAAGGATAGAGTTCTTGATGCATTTAAAAACTTTCAAGCTTATGTGACTAACCATTATCATGCCAAGATTAAGATTTTCAGGTCTGATAATGGTGGGGAGTACACTAGCCATGCATTCAAGGATCATCTTGCTCTTCATGGGATCCTACACCAGACAAGCTGCCCTTATACACCACAACAGAATGGAGTTTCTGAAAGGAAGAACAGGCACCTTATGGAAGTAACCCGGTCCATGATGTTTCACAAGAAGGTTCCAAAGAGGTACTGGAGTGATGCTGTGATTGCTGCGTGCTACCTAATCAATAGGACACCAACAAGAGTTCTAGATAATATTTTTAGGATTTTAGAAAGTGAAATGAGTGTTTAGAGTGATTTAAAGAAAGATTAAGATGAGAATAAAGATTAGTAACCAAATTCTAGAGGTTAAGAAAGTAACCAAGACTAATATTTTTCAGAACTGTCTAATCTTTCATTAAGGATGTGTTTACATACTTATAGCCTCAGCTTTACAAGATTACTCGACATAAGGTTAAGAGGAAGAGAGACCAAAGCATTGTTGAGATTAATAAAAGATAAGGATGTTGAGTTGTGATTATTGTTGAGTAGAAATGGGATTAAGAGAAAATGCAAGTTAGGGTTGTCCGTATAAGAGAAGAGACTTGAGAAGGAAGTAACAAGTAATGGAGTGTCACGGAAGAAAAGGAACCAAAGACTCAAATGGAATGAGAGGCTTTGGTTTAAATAAAGAGCCGTTGGGGTTGAGTTTCGTCTTTGTCTACACTGACAAAGATGGATAAGGTTCTTTCTTAGCATGGATAAGACAAGCTGTAAAGTGCATCCGGTCCAAGATGCCAAACGGATCACTCGTGTGATGCATCCTAGCCATAGGATTCAAGCCATACGCTCCTCTTTGTGTTGAACACACATGCTTAGTCAACTCAGATCTTCTAGTCTACGAAAACCCTTGTTGCTCTTCTCCATAGGTATACTGATCCCAAGGCTCTCCATTACCCGTCTAAGATTGTTTGCTCTATCTGAGGATGATTGGGATAGATTCTCAAGTTCACTCCAGTCTTTGGTGTTGTAGTATCCTTTAGATTCCACAAACTTCACATCTCTAGACACCAGGACTCTCCTAGTCTCTGGTTCATAACACTTGTAACCCTTTTGGTTTGGAGAGTAACCTATGAACATTACCCTTGTACTCTTGGCCTCTAGCTTATTTCTTTGCTCTCCTGGTATCAAAACAAAACACACACACCCAAACACGCGCATATCATCAATAGTTGGTCTGGTTTTGTTTAATACCTCAAATGGAGAGTGGTCTTGAAGAATTCTGGTTGGAGTCCGGTTGATCAAGTATCATGCTGTCACAACTGCATCTCCCCAAAACCTCTTAGGTACACTTGTATGAAACATCATGCTCCTGGCCACCTCCATGAGATGTCTATTTTTCCTCTCAGTCACACCATTTTGTTGAGGTGTGTAAGGACAACTTGTTTGGTGTATGATCCCATGCTGAGCCAAGTATTGCTTAAATGCTTGACCAGTGTACTCTCCACCATTATCAGACCTGAGAATCTTCAACTTGGCATTGAAGTGGTTGGAAACATGGTTGTGGAAGTTCTTGAATGCCTCCAGCACTCGGTCTTTAGTCTGAATCAGAGTCACCCATGTATATTTTGACTTCTCATCAATGAAGGTGACAAAGTACTTGTGATTCTCTCTTGAAATACACGGAGCAGTCCACACATCTGAATGAACTAGGTCGAAACACTTCTCATAGATAGTGCTGGATCTTGGAAAGACAGTCCTGCAATGCTTCCCCAATATGCAAGCCTCACATTCATCATTTGAAAACACCATACCAGGAAGCATCAATTTCAAGGCTCTCATGTGGGGATGTCCCAATCTAGAGTGCCATATGGTACTCTCAGCTCCATTAGAAGTACTGACCAAACAGTTAGCAGGCATTGCACCAGAGATCTTACTCTTCTCTACCTGATACAGGTTCTGATGGCTGTGCCCTCTACCAATAACCTGCCCTGTTTCAAGTCTTGAAACTCTACCTCATCAGGTCTAAACACAACTTGACAGTTTAGATCAACAGTTGCTCTTCTCACTGATAGCAAATTTGATGTAAACTGAGGCATATACAAGGCTGTTGAGTCTCTATCAAAAAGCCTAAGGTTTCCTATCCCTTCTATCTTAACCTTATCACCATTTGCTATAAGCACATTCCCTGAGGCAGGTTTGACATTACTAACCAAGCTCCTATCACTAATCATGTGATGAGTAGCTCCTGAGTCTATAATGATGGGTTTAAAATCAAGAGAATTAGTACCAGCCTCTTTGGGTGCGATGAGAGCTTTGATCAAGTTATCCAGGTCTCTCCTTGTTACTGGACCATCAGTACTCCTCCATGTTCTTCCTTCTTTTGAATTACCACTTAACGCTGAGTACATGGTTGTTCCTTCTATACTTTGGTGCGCAAACTCCTTGAGCTTGAGCACATGCGGCTGGATTCTCACCTTAGGTTTAGGCTTACTGAGCTTGTTCCTCTGACCTCCATAGACTCGTCCCATTCTTCTTTTTTTAACACATTTGCTTCTGCTCACTTTGTGTGTAAACGACTCCTCTTCCTTCTTGAAAAGATTATGTGTTCCTTGTTCTCTTTGGACTAAAGCACACACCTCATCCAAGCCAGGAAGTTTGTTTCCTCTAAGGATGTGCCTCACCAGCTTGTTGTAGGACGGATTCAGGTTCAGGAGTAGGCTGAATACCTTGTCTTGCTCATATCTCTCTCTTATCACCTCCGGATCTGTAGAGAAAGGCCTAAGTACATCCAGCTCTGCCCATAAGCTTCTGAACTTCCCAAAATATTGATTAAACTCCATTTCCTCTTGGCTTAGGTAGTTGATAATCCTTTTGACTTCAAAGACCCTGCTCAGGTTGGATATATTGCCATACACCTTGTGGAGAGTGTTCCACAATTCTTTGGAAGTTTCACAGTAGGAGTAAGCTTCCAAGATTGATGTCTCAAGGCTGTTTTGGATGATCGACAACACCATGAGGTCCTCCTGACCCCATTTGTTCTCGCCATCCAATACAACTTCAGTACCATCCTCTCCTAGGATAGTCTTCTTTGAGGGTTTATCATCTGTCACATAGGACAAGAGACCTCTCCCCCCTACGGCTGTCTTGACCAGTCTTGACCACAGCATGTAGTTCACACCAGTTAAGGTTACTGGAATTTTAACTTTTATGTTTTCCATTTTTGGCAAATTCTGGAGATGAAACTGAAGAACACCTCAAGAACAAGATGAACTTTGCCAAAAATAGAAATAAAACTCAGAGAAATTTGCGGAAGTAGAAAAGAGATTATGTAGAATGCGGCCTCAAGAGCTTTGTTGCTCTGATACCATAATAGAACTAGAGATTTAGACAGAGATTATGAGAGATTTGTGAAGAACATAAAGAACAAGTGAGAGAGAAAAAGATTCTCGTGAGAGAAGAGAAGGAGAGTGGTGAAGAGAAAAAATCAATTTCCTTAATCTGAAATAATACATGGTTACATCCTTTAATAGACAAGGCAAGTGGGCATAAATAATAAACAAAGGATCTGGCCACAAGGAGACAATATGGCTCGGCCAGAACTAGTGAAAGTGACAGCACCTTCTTCCCACATGTGACTTCCCTTTGGCAAGACATCCCCAACGGCTCTCTCCTTCCTTGCTGACCTGAATAGTATTTAAAAATTATCTCCTCTTGTTTCTGAACCAAGGTAAGTAAAGAAGCTTGCATCAGAAGTTAGGTTTGGCTCCTGCAAACCCTAAACTGTACGGATGACCACACATGCTCCATTCTTTACCCGAGACACCATCTTGTCTTCTCTAGACTAGAATGCACCATTTTATTCTTCATGTCAACATGGAGTACACAAGAACACAACCCGGAATCAAGAGAAGGTAAGAGATTTTATGAAGAAAAGAACAAAGCTTTGAAAAGAATAAGAACACTAAACCCAGATTTGAGCTAACCTGGCTCTGATACCATAATGTTTTTATGTTAATCTGAGTTTAGTAAGATAAAAGAAGAGATTAAGAGACTAAGAACAAGTTTAGGTTGAGATTTAAGAGAGATCGAGTGAGTTTTAAGTCTAGATTCAATAGTAACCAAAGAGACTAAGAGAGATTCAAAACTTGCTTAGCATTTGATTAATGAGAGGTTACAGAATATATAGCTCAGAACATAAGGGTTTTCGTGTAAACAAAGTCCTAAAGGTGAAATGTCAAGCATGTGAAGTCAAGGGGAGGAGGCGCGCCTATTTCAAATGATTGGAGGAGACTGCTCACACGGTTGATGCCAATGGCATCTTGACTGGATCCTTTCCAGCCTGTAAAGGTAACTTGCTCGTCCCTTATCCACAAACGGTCACAACTCTTCCTTGTGTATCTGAATACTAGTCACACCTTCTCCCTTAAGTAGAACCTTCACTTCCCTTTTACTTGCGGATCACACTTTGTTAACTTGAAGAAGAGAAATGGTAGTGAGAGAGAGAGATGGTCAAGTGCAAGTTTAGGGTTAGGACTCCGGGAAAGCAATGGTGTGCTTTAGGAGTGTCTAAGGTGATCAAGGAGTGATTTAAGGCTGGTGCAAGGTTAGGGTCAAGTCAAGGAATGACTTGGACACCATTTGGGAAGAGATGGAGTAGTATGCAAGTTTAGGGTTAGGGCTTGTATGGATTTGGTACGGACGGACGTACTCGGACCGTACGGATCCATACAAGACCAAAGGACCTTAAGTTGCATAAAATTCACTCTAGAGATGAACCATTTGAGCTAAAGGAAATATAGGGTTTGGTGTTACTATTGAGATTACATGGGTCACAAGGAACTAAAGGTTACTTGTGACACAAGGTGATAAACCAAACTAGAAAAGTGATATTCAAAATGTGGTGAGCTTGTGGTGTGGTATTATGGACGTTGGGAGTGTGTGTAAAGGCAAGGAATATGCCTCAGCATCTTAAGAGATAAGAAACCAGGCTGGAAAGGTAAAGGTGATAAAGGTGCTTTACCTTTCCATGCCTTATCCTCCCAAAAGCTCCCAAAAGCTCATCTTGGCCCTTTAATTCAAATGGGAAGCATCTCAGCCATCCATGCTCTCCTCTCCACGCCAACTTGCATCAGATATGACCAAGACCAGTCAACTCTCCATCTAGACCATCCATTCTATCAAGTGTTTCTATCCATAGGATTTAGGGTATTAGCATAGACTCTTGTAAAAATATAAAAGCATGTGTATGCTCTCTTGTAAGGGTTAAGCGAGTGAGGAGGCACAATGCCTCTCCTCCTTCATGAGTGAGAAGCTAAAAGCTTAGAGAAAATATATCAGTGTGTTCTTTATTAGTTTCCCTTAGTCTACCCATTTCTTAAACTCTAAATCTCTCCATAATCTCTCAAAGTCTCTAGTTTCTAATCAAGTTCATACTTTTGTTTCATCAGATTTGTTTCTTTACCAAACCAAACATCAAACTCGTTTTTCCCTCTCAAACACACACAACAAGAGTTGTTAGAACTCTTAAAAACAACATGGTATCAGAGTCAGGTTCATTAGAACCTGAGCTTAAAGCTTCCGCATAACCAGAGCTCTCTCCTCAACCCAAAATCAAACCGCAAAAGCATGTTCATCAGATTCTGGTTCTTTGAAGAAAAGCTATCCAAGATATCAAGATGGCGTGTGCTCATGTTCTATCAAGCTGTCTGGTCCAGTCCAAGTGAAGAGATCCGTTGGAAGCAAAGGAGGATGGAGAGGATTAGCTACCCTCTTTCAAAACTCCTTGTCCAAGCTGTTCTTGTTCATCCTGGTACAAGAGAGACTTTAAAGAAGCTGGCGCCAAGAAGACTTGAAGAAAGGAGGGGTCTTTGGGTTGGTGGTACAAGATGGTGAGCCATGAACTGAAGGAGAAGGAGATGGGTGACGATCCAAAGCTATAAACCTCAGCTAGCCATGGCTGGAACCATCCCAAGTACAAGGACCAACCTGGTTCCTTGAGAGTGAGCGATTCTGAACTTGATATATATTGCGCTTGTGTATTGATCTTATTGGGATTGTGTGGTGTGTTGAGAACTTAAGGATTGAATAGAGATTGCTAAATGAAAAAGTTTAGTTCCTGTTGCATATAAAGTTTTGGTTTTGGTGATTGAAAAGTTAAAATGAATGCTCTGGATTAAGTTAAAAGAACTAAGGATAATAAGATAGTATATCTGAATCTGGTTGCTTTTGAACTTGAATCCGACCAAAGCATATCATTGTCTGATGTTGTGTGATGATAGGTTTGGTTAGCTACGGTTCATGGTATGAAGAATGTGTTTATATTGAAACTGCTTGCATACATGATAGTAAAAAACCGATTTATAGCTAATGCATTCTATCATAATGTTGCCTTACATTGAAGCATTAGATTCATGTCTAGATGCTGAGATAAGGAACATGAGTATTGCCTAGGTAGCTTGATGATCTTGAAGGGATCTTGCTCTTGCCTAGAGAAGTTGCTCACATAGATAAGAGCTTGCAAGTGCTTGTTTCTGTCTAGTGTGGAGCTTGAGACATTAGTGATCAAACTTGATGAGAATCAAGGTTTGATCACAATGCATTTGTGTCTAATCTTTGCTGGAGTTTGAGTGATGTTTCAGGTTCACAAGAGGTGTGCTGGGTTCACCATCCGTCCAAGTACAAGAGGAAGGCTTGCCCATTGTTGTAGGCAATGGAGAATGGTTTTTAAGACTCAAAGGCGCCACTGATGTGAAGGTCTCACTTAAGCTCACTTTCAAGCTTGGCTCTCTAGACTCAATCCAAGCTTGAGGAGGGGAGTAAGTGAGCTATAGGCGGTTCTTGTCCAATGTATGCACAATGATGAAGAAGCCATCCGGGTCTAGGCAGTGGCGTGTCTAGGCAAGAGATTGTTCAGAGCAATCTTGGCTTGTGTAAAGAGGAGGTTCTCTATCAATGCGGCTTCTAGAGTGAGGTGGTTGAAGAGTTACTGAGGTTCCACAAGCAGTCCAAGAAGGTGGTGTGATCAGAGTAGTGCAGCATTGGTGTGATGAAGATTAAGGAGCAAGAAGCTGTCCCGTTCAAGCTAGACTTGTTCCACATGGTCTAGCTTGAGGGGGAGTGTTGAGAAGCTTC
>CAKOAT010305266.1:11956-22403 GCA_932364175.1 Eruca vesicaria subsp. sativa
TGAGGGTGATACCAAGACACAAAGACCCACTGGCCAATCCCTAGGCCTTGTAAGGCTCTACTCTTTTCCTTATGAGGGTTTTATCCCTAAAGAGGGTTTTCTCTCATAAGGTTTTTAATGAGGGAGCTCTTCAAGGTTCCAAGCTTGACTTAGGATCACTAGAGTCAAGCTTGAGGGGGAGTGTTAACTTGAAGAAGAGAAATGGTAGTGAGAGAGAGAGATGGTCAAGTGCAAGTTTAGGGTTAGGACCCCGGGAAAGCAATGGTGTGCTTTAGGAGTGTCTAAGGTGATCAAGGAGTGATCTAAGGCTGGTGCAAGGTTAGGGTCAAGTCAAGAAATGACTTGGACACCATTTGGGAAGAGATGGAGTAGTATGCAAGTTTAGGGTTAGGGCTTGTATGGATTTGGTACGGACGGACGTACTCGGACCGTACGGATCCATACAAGACCAAAGGACCTTAAGTTGCATAAAATTCACTCTAGAGATGAACCATTTGAGCTAAAGGAAATATAGGGTTTGGTGTTACTATTGAGATTACATGGGTCACAAGGAACTAAAGGTTACTTGTGACACAAGGTGATAAACCAAACCAGAAAAGTGATATTCAAAATGTGGTGAGTGTGTGGTGTGGTATTATGGACGTTGGGAGTGTGTGTAAAGGCAAGGAATATGCCTCAGCATCTTAAGAGATAAGAAACCAGGCTGGAAAGGTAAAGGTGATAAAGGTGCTTTACCTTTCCATGCCTTATCCTCCCAAAAGCTCCCAAAAGCTCATCTTGGCCCTTTAATTCAAATGGGAAGCATCTCAGCCATCCATGCCCTCCTCTCCACGCCAACTTGCATCAGATATGACCAAGACCAGTCAACTCTCGATCTAGACCATCCATTCTATCAAGTGTTTCTATACATAGGATTTAGGGTATTAGCATAGACTCTTGTAAGAATATAAAAGCATGTGTATGCTCTCTTGTAAGGGTTAAGCGAGTGAGGAGGCACAATGCCTCTCCTCCTTCATGAATGAGAAGCTAAAAGCTTAGAGAAAATATATCAGTGTGTTCTTGATTAGTTTCCCTTAGTCTACCCATTTCTTAAACTCTAAATCTCTTCATAATCTCTCAAAGTCTCTAGTTTCTAATCAAGTTCATACTTTTGTTTCATCAGATTTCTTTCTTTACCAAACCAAACATCAAACTCGTTTTTCCCTCTCAAACACACACAACAAGAGTTGTTAGAACTCTTAAAAACAACACACTTCACCTTCTTTAACTTATTTACCATGGTAACATTTATTTACCATGGTAATTCTTGAACACACCAAAATAACTTCTTCTTCCCTTCTTAATATTAACCTCTCCTCTTATATTTATTATCCTAACTCAACACTCCCCCTCAAGCAAGACCATGTGAAACAAGTCTTGCTTGGAAGTGCAATGAGGTCTTCCTCATAAAAATCTTTACCAAAGAAAACCCTTGAGTCCTTAGGGATAAAACCTTGATAAGGAAAAGAGTAAAGACCCCATGTCAAGGGGATTAGCTGGGCACATAAAGATCTATGAGTCCCAACTGATATGAATGGACTCCATAGTCTTTTGGCTTGCTGCTTTAGTAAACACATCCGCTAACTGATCCTCACTTCTTGTGAAACAAGGCAAGATCACTCCAAGCACCATCATCTGCCTCACCTTGTGGCAATCAACTTCAATGTGCTTGGTCCTCTCATGAGAGACTGAGTTGCTGGCTATATGGATTGCTGCTTGGTTGTCACAATGCATTGTCATTGGAGTAGCTTGATCAATCTCTAGATGCTTCAGTATGCCCTTGATCCACACCAGCTCGTTTGTAAGCTTCAACATGGCCCTATACTCAGCTTCTGCACTTGAACAAGACACCACCTTCTGCTTCTTACTCTTCCATGTCACCAAGTTGCCTCCAATGAATGTACAATGGCATGTAGTTGACCTTCTATCAGCTCTATCACCAGCCCAATCCGCATCACAGTATCCAACCACTTCAGTGCTCTCATTACAACCCATCCACACACCAAGACTTCTTGTTCCATTTAGATACATCAAGAGCCGGTTCACCATTCCCCAATGATGCTTCTTTGGCACTTGCATATGCTGGCTTACCTGATTCACAGCAAAACATATGTCAGGACGAGTAATGGTTAAGTAGATGAGCTTACCAACTAGCTTCCTATAGAGCTTTGGATCATTGAATGGTTTGCTATCTTCAATCTCCCCCTCACGTGGGACCTTATACCCATCCTCCATAAAATAAAATAAGAGATTAAGAGATTAAGAGACTAAGAACAAGTTAAGAAATGTAATGTTTTTATGTTAATCTGAGTTTAGTAAGATAAAATAAGAGATTAAGAGACTAAGAACAAGTTTAGGTTAGATTTAAGAGAGATCGAGTGAGTTTTAAGTCTAGATTCAATATTAACCAAAGAGACTAAGAGAGACTCAAAACTTGCGTAGCATTTGATTAATGAGAGGTTACAGAATATATAGCTCAGAACATAAGGGTTTCCGTGTAAACAAAGTCCTAAAGGTGAAATGTCAAGCATGTGAAGTCAAGGGGAGGAGGCGCGCCTATTTCAAATGATTGGAGGAGACTGCTCACACAGTTGATGCCAATGGCATCTTGACTGGATCCTTTCCAGCCTGTAAAGGTAACTTGCTCGTCCCTTATCCACAAACGGTCACAACTCTTCCTTGTGTATCTGAATACTAGTCACACATTCTCCCTTAAGTAGAACCTTCACTTCCCTTTTACTTGCGGATCACACTTCACCTTCTTTAACTTATTTACCATGGTAACATTTATTTACCATGGTAATTCTTGAACACACCAAAATAACTTCTTCTTCCCTTCTTAATATTAACCTCTCCTCTTATATTTATTATCCTAACTCAACAAAATGCACTACTGATCTTCAAAACAATGTTATTTTTAGTCCTAATGATGTCAACTTTCAGGATATTAAGAGCAGTAAAGTCATTGGACAAGGAGCCACAAAAGGAGACCTTTATGTGCTTGAAGACCTTGATCCGAATATTAGTTCCTGTTTTTCTTTTAGTTCTGTTTCATCTTTGAGTAAGGATGCTTTGTGGCATGCTAGGCTAGGACATCCACATGTTAGGGCCTTAGGCATTATGTTACCAGGTGTCATGTTTAAAAATAAGGATTGTGAAGCTTGTATTTTGGGTATAATATTTTTAGAGAATAAGAAGATTGATTAAGAGAATAAAGGAAAAACAGAGAGAATAGACAAATTTGTATGAAGATTAGAAGAGAATCATGATGAAAGCTTGAGAGAGAAATGAAACTCGTGTATATTTCTTAATAAGAGATTACAACTTAATTCAGCTTATGTAGACAGATTACAAAGGAGGCAAGCATGTGTAGTCAAAGGATAAGGAGCCTAAAATTCAAAAGAAACCAATAGGAGAGCTCACACGAGTTATGCAAATGGTATCTTGACTAGATACCATCTGCCTTTCCAGCTAGCATTACTTTACAGCTAACATCAGGCTGAGCCTTATCCTTCCCTCTCTTATCCTCCAACGGATACATAAAGCTGGCCCAAACCTTCCTTCTCGTTGAGAGACTCTCACCAATGGTAAACAATGTGATCGTTTACCACAGTAACAACTTAGTTACTACAGTAACTAATTTGTTGCTGTTATGGTAAATTCTCACCAGCCTTGATCCGAGATCAATACTCCTTAGCTCCGTCCTCATCATACCATGCTCAATACTCACCACACTCCTTGATACATAAGTTACTCAGCCTCATAATATGATCATCTCTCTTTAAGAACTCATACCACCTTTATTAATCTTAACAGGGTAAACATTGTAAGAGTGTGTTTCAAAGATCTTCTACTATCTATAATAAGTGTTTTGATTTGATTCATTCTGATGTTTGGACTGCTCCATGTTTATCTAGGGATGATTATAAGTACTATGTCACATTCATTGATGAAAAATCCAAATACACCTGGTTAACATTAATTAAAACTAAGGATAGAGTTCTTGATGCATTTAAAAACTTTCAAGCTTATGTGACTAACCATTATCATGCCAAGATTAAGATTTTCAGGTCTGATAATGGTGGGGAGTACACTAGCCATGCATTCGAGGATCATCTTGCTCTTCATGGGATCCTACACCAGACAAGCTGCCCTTATACACCACAACAGAATGGAGTTGCTGAAAGGAAGAACAGGCACCTTATGGAAGTAACCCGGTCCATGATGTTTCACAAGAAGGTTCCAAAGAGGTACTGGAGTGATGCTGTGATTGCTGCGTGCTACCTAATCAATAGGACACCAACAAGAGTTCTAGATAATATTTTTAGGATTTTAGAAAGTGAAATGAGTGTTTAGAGTGATTTAAAGAAAGATTAAGATGAGAATAAAGATTAGTAACCAAAGTCTAGAGATTAAGAAAGTAACCAAGACTAATATTTTTCAGAACTGTCTAATCTTTCATTAAGGATGTGTTTAATATTTATAGCCTCAGCTTTACAAGATTACTCGACATAAGGTTAAGAGGAAGAGAAACCAAAGCATTGTTGAGATTAATAAAAGATAAGGATGTTGAGTTGTGATTATTGTTGAGTAGAAATGGGATTAAGATAAGATGCAAGTTAGGGGTGTCCGTATAAGAGAAGAGACTTGAGAAGGAAGTAACAAGTAATGGAGTGTCACAGAAGAAAAGGAACCAAAGACTCAAATGGAATGAGAGGCTTTGGTTTAAATAAAGAGCCGTTGGGGTTGAGTTTCGTCTTTGTCTACAGTGACAAAGATGGATAAGGTTCTTTCTTAGCATGGATAAGACAGGCTGTAAAGTGCATCCGGTCCAAGATGCCAAACGGATCACTCGTGTGATGCATCCTAGCCATAGGATTCAAGCCATACGCTCCTCTTTGTGTTGAACACACATGCTTAGTCAACTCAGATCTTCTAGTCTACGAAAACCCTTGTTGCTCTCTCTATATATTTTGTAACTCAACATTAATAAGACTCATACGGTTCATAAGCATTTTTAGACACTTAATCTCTCTTTCTAGTCTTTAAATCTTTGTTAATCATTTCTTAAAACAATCCGGGTCCTAATCTTCTCTAAACCATCATAAACACCTTCTTTAATTAAAAAAAAATATGGTATCAGAGCCAGGTTGAAGCAGATCTGGGCGTGTGTTCTTGAGCTTTGAAGATTCAAGATGGAAGCTTTGAAGGTCAAGGTGTGTTCGTAGTGTGTCTCAAGCTTGCGGTTGAAGACTCAAGGGAAAGAAGTGTTTGTGAGGTGTGTTCTGGAGATCTAGTTATAAAGGTCAGATCTTTAAGTGTTGTTGGAATCTTAGGTGGTAGTCTAAGATAGTTGAAGGTTCAAGCTTTAGTCTTTGAAGATTTGGTTTGGTCCGAGTTGCTTTGAAGTTAGTATCTTGGAAGGTTGAGACTTTAGGATCGCCTAGAGTTGTGAAGCTGTTATCATCTTTGTGTGTTATCATCTTTAAACAGGCTCACTAGGTTGTACGGATTGCCTTGATTCCCAAGCAAGATTCAAATGGTCCTTGCTGGCGCCAATACTCTTCCTTTGAACTCTCTTGGTCTTTTCTTGCTTCATCTCAACACTCCCCCTCAAGCTTGACCCTAGGAACTGGTCAAGCTTGAAAACCATGAAGCATTCCCTCATTAAAACCTTGACTTAGAAAAAACCACATGGGATAAAAACCAAGCCAAGGAAAAAGAGTAGAACACTTCATGGCTAAAGGATCAGTGAGATGGGAGTTCTATGAGTCCAAGCTTTGAATGAANAAGCTTGAAAACCATGAAGCATTCCCTCATTAAAACCTTGACTTAGAAAAAACCACATGGGATAAAAACCAAGCCAAGGAAAAAGAGTAGAACACTTCATGGCTAAAGGATCAGTGAGATGGGAGTTCTATGAGTCCAAGCTTTGAATGAATGAACTCACAGACCTTAGTGCTAGCTGCCTTTGTAAAGATGTCAGCCAGTTGATCTTCACTTTTAGTGTAACATGGAAGAATGATCTTCTGCTCCACAGCTTGCCTAACCTTATGGCAATCCACTTCTATATGCTTAGTCCTCTCATGGAACACACTGTTGGAAGCTATATGGATGCCTGCTTGATTATCACAGTGCATGATGATTGCCGTGGTGGTCTCAATACCCAAGTCTACCATCAGATTCTTGATCCAAATAAGCTCACTAGTGAGCTTTCTCATTGCTCTATACTCAGCCTCAGCACTTGAGCATGATACAATCTTCTGCTTCTTGCTCTTCCAAGTAACTAGATTGCCTCCAATGAAGGTGCAATAGCCTGTTGTGGACCTCCTATCCACTCTATCACCAGCCCAATCAGTATCACAGTAGCCAACAATCTCAGTACTCTTGTTGCATCCCAACCACACTCCTTGACCTGGTGCTTCTCTTAGATATCTCAATATCCTCTCCACCATGTTCCAATGGTGAATCTTGGGCTTTTGCATGTGCTGGCTCACTTGGTTGACTGCAAAGCACACATCTGGTCTTGTGATGGTGAGATAGATGAGTTTCCCAACCATTCTTCTATAGTGCTTTACATCCTCATACGGCTTATCCTCAAACTCCCCCTCACACAGCACTTTGTAACCATCTTCTAGTGGTGTCTTGGCTTGTTTTCCACCTAAGGTACCTGCCTCACTCAACAAATCAAGTGTGTACTTCCTTTGGGATAGAAACAGCCCCTCTTTAGATCGACACATCTCAATCCCAAGGAAGTACTTTAACTCACCCAAGTCTTTGATATCAAAAGATGATTTAAGAAAAGACTTAGTGAGAGAGATACCTTCCTTGTTGCTGCCTGTGATGATAATATCATCCACATACACTATGATCACAACAATTCCTTGCTGGCTAGATAGTGTGAAGAGTGTATGATCAGCTTGGGACTTCACAAAGCCTCTCCCATTGAGAGTGGTGCTAAGCTTATGGTACCAAGCCCTTGGAGATTGTTTCAGCCCATAGATTGCTTTCTTGAGCCTAAGAACATTTCCAGGCTTGACAAGATGTTCTAGACGAGGAGGTGGCTTCATGTAGACTTCATCTTCTAGCTCACCTTGTAGAAATGCATTCTTGATATCCATTTGCCATAGATCCCATTCCAAGTTTACTGCTAAGGAGAGAACAATCCTTATGGTGTGGAGTTTAGCTACTGGTGCAAATGTATCCAAGTAGTCCTCTCCATAGACTTGTGTATAGCCTCTTGCTACAAGTCTAGTCTTCTTCCTTTCTGGTTTCCCATTGGCCAAGTATTTGATAGTGAAGATCAGACAGTTTGTGACTGCCTTCTTGCCTTTGGGAAGTGCAGTTTCATTTCTGATCATGGCATTGACCTCATCTCCCACTGACTCTTTCCATCCATCCAGCTCCATAGCCTCTTCATAAGTCTTGGGGATGTACTCCTGATCCAATTCTCCAATGAAAACTTGATGGTCTTTAGGATACTGAGCCAAGGAGCACACTGCTTGTACAGGGTGAGCTACTGCCTCTGCATTGAAGTACACCCTTGTGTTCTTCCAGTTAGAAGCAGGTTTCCGGATTCTAGTACTTCTCCTTAGTGGCTGAACTTGAGTAGATTCTGATTCTGTTGGCTCATCATTATCCATGGACTCCTCATCATCATCCTGAACCATTGCTGAACCTTCTTGATCATGAGACACTGAACCTTCTTGCTGCTCCTCTTGATCATGAGACACTGAACTTGGACCCTCTTTGTGTTGTTGTTGTTCAGTTTGATTCCCCCCCCCCCCTCAGGAACAAGAGGAGAAGTTGGAGCGGCCTCATCACCAGCATCATTACTCAAGNTTGTTGTTCAGTTTGATTCCCCCCCCCCCCTCAGGAACAAGAGGAGAAGTTGGAGCGGCCTCATCACCAGCATCATTACTCAAGTTCTCATGATCTGGTGAGTGATGGTCTTGGCCTGTGGGTGGCGTAGGTGCACTTCTCTCTACTGGTATGCTTATACCAAGGCTTTCCATGACTCTCCTCAAGTTGGCCGCCCTATCTGAAGCTGATTGAGACAAGTTCTTGACTTCCTCCCAACTCTTCTCATCATGATACCCTTTATACTCAGCAAACTTCACATCTCTAGAGATAAGAACCCTCTTGGTTTCTGCTGAATAGCACTTATACCCCTTCTGGTTTGGTGAATAACCAATGAACATTGCTCTAGTACTCCTTGGTTCTAGCTTGTTTCTTTGTTCTCCTGGAATCAAGACAGAACACAAGCAACCAAATACCCTAAGGTGATCAATGGAGGGTCTTTGTTTGTTCAATACCTCATGTGGAGACTGATCTTGAAGGATTTTGGTGGGAATTTTGTTGATTAGATAGCAAGCTGTCATGACAGTATCTCCCCAAAACCTCTTTGGCACATTGGTATGGAAAATCATGCTTCTTGCAACTTCCATAAGGTGACGATTCTTCCTCTCAGCTACACCATTTTGTTGAGGTGTGTATGGGCAGCTGGTTTGGTGAATCACTCCATGTTTGGCCAAGTGTTGTTTGAAAGCATGGCTTGTATATTCTCCTCCATTATCTGATCAAAATATTTTTATCTTGGCATTGTAATGGTTAGTCACATGATTCTGAAAGTTTATAAAAGCTTCTAACACCCTATCTTTAGATTGAAGTAATGTGATCCAAGTATACTTTGATTTTTCATCAATAAAAGTCACAAAATACTTATGGTGTTCTCTAGAAGCACAAGGGGCTGTCCACACATCAGAATTAATTAAATCAAAGCAGTTCTCATAAATGGTACTTGATCTTGTAAAAACAGTTTTGCAATGCTTTCCTAGGATACAAGCTTCACAATCAGATTTAAACAAGATACTAGGCAACATGATGTTCAAAGCTCTAGAATGAGGGTGTCCTAATCTAGCATGCCATAATACATCCTTAGGGAAATCAGAAACAGAATTCAAAGCAACAGATAAATCAGTAGCTAGCTTGGTGTCCTTGAGCAAGTATAAGTCGCCCTTTGTCACACCCTTGCCCAGCAACCTACTAGTCTCAATATCCTGAAAGTAAACCTCATTAGGAGTGAAAGTAACATTGCAATTCAAGTCATTAGTGGCTCTCTTAACAGATAGCAAATTAGAGGTGAAGGTAGGCATGTAAAAGGCTTTAGAATCCTTGTTAAATATTCCAAGATCTCCTACTCCCTTAATGGGAACCTTTGCACCATTTGCTACCATTACATTACCCACAGCTGGAACAATGTTACTAATCAGCCCTAAATCACTAATCATATGATGACTAGCACCAGAATCAATCACAAGAGGTTTAGACAGTTTTGAGCAACAATTAGGCAATTTTAAACCATTAGACAGTTTTGAGTAATCTGAAGCATTCAAAGATATACCATTAATGCACGCATTTAGAGAGGTTCCAAGGGTGTTACCAGAGTTCTCCTTGAGGGCTTTGATGAGTGCATCAATATCAGACCTCTTGATGGAGTCATCATGCGCAGAACTCAAGGCTTTGTGATATTTTGTAGAATCTGAGTGATAAAGAAGAGTTTAGGAGAGTCTTAAGAGAGATTAAGAGAGAGTTTTAAGATGTGAAAGACTTAAGAGAGTTTTAGAGAAGAAAATGAATACTCATAAGTGTCTAATTTATTTCTCAAGAAGGATTACAATATTTATAGAGAGGCATACAAGGGTTTTCCGTGTAAGGATAAGGGNTTTATATAGCATGAGCTTACAAAAGAGTAACCCTAAATCTAATGGATAGAATAACTTGAAGATGGATGGCTAGGATGAAGTCTTGTGGTCTGGTCGTGGTCTTGCTTTAATTCAAACAAGAGGAGACTGATCTCTTATTGGCTCTCCTTAGGCTCCTGTTAATCTGCCCATGTAGCTGTCCAGATTCATAGTCAAGGCTAGTATGGCTGTAAAGGTAAAGCACCTTTACCTTTCCAGCTGGTCTCTTATCTTCTCTTATGCCAAAGGCATATTCCCTTTGCATGATAAGCTCCCAACGGTCATACAATCCAAACCACACACGCATATGCTTTTGAATATCACTTATTGCTGGTTTGATTTATCTCCTTGTGTCACAAGTAACTCATAGTTCCTTGTGACCCAAGTCACCTCAATAGTAACACCAAACCCTATTTTTGCACAATGCTCAAATGGACTCTCTAGAGTGGAGTTTATGCAACTTAACGCAACATTGGTCTTGTACGGATCCGTACGGTCCGAGTACATCCGTCCGTACCAAATCCGTACAAGCCCTAACCCTAAACTTGCACACTACTCCAACTCTTCCCAAATGGTGTCTAAGTCATTCCTTGACTTGACCCTAACCTTTCACCAGCCTTAGATCACTCCTTGATCATCTTAGACACTCCTAAAGCACACCATTG
>CAKOAT010305377.1:1307-14033 GCA_932364175.1 Eruca vesicaria subsp. sativa
CGACTTTCAGTTAAGTCGTCTGGACGACTTATTTGAAAGTCGTCTGGGCAGACGACTTACGAGGGCTAGAAACGTAAAAAAAATTCGCGTTTTTTGTTTGTTCACAAGGAGTTGGTTGTAATTTCAATAGCCTTTTAAGTTACTTTTGCATTTGATTCAAGTTTGGGTTTACTTTTGCATTTCAAATCAAGTTTTGAGTTATATTTGGCAATTTTCCCAAGGTCCAATTGGTAAAAATTGTAGTTTTACTTTTTTGCTGTAGAATTGAAGCTGTAAATATTTTGTTGTTGTTGTCACTTTTTTTTCTAAGATTTTGGCTTTAAAATTTTAGTTGTAGATTCTTTTAACAAAAACATGATAGGTATACGGCTGCTGTAAATCAATATTATATATATACACCATATTAACAGATACAAGTTAAATTTTATATTTTTTATTTTACTGAATAAATAAAAATAAATTTTCTTAAATTCTCATAGAATTAATTAATAATCTTTCAAAAATTAATTCATACTGAAATTAATGTGACAATACAAATTCATTATTCAAATTAAATTACAACTTATAAACTAGTTCATACTCAAATTATTATAACAGAAAACTAGTTCGTTAATTAACTATTTAAATTAATAAAATAATATAAAAGAGGAATAGATATTTGCAATACTTTTATGTTTTTTCTTTTTGCTCTTTTTTTCCATGAATGTTTTTGTTCTCTTAAACTGCCATCCTAGTGTATAGCCTGACTTCTACCCTACACCTTGAAGCTACACTTAAGTTCACATTATTATATATACTAGTGATGTGAATTTAATAATTAAAACTAATATCAACAGTAACAAAATTAAACAAAGATTTTTATTGTAATTTATTAAGAGTATAAAAATATTCTAGTAATTTTTTAGAAAATATATATTATTTTAGTCATATCCCAACTATTATGTGCTACTAGTTGCATACTCCCCGCGCAAGCGCGAGGCCGGAATCATTATGTTTGCGTATATTTTTTTCGATTTAGTGGTTTAGTGTATTCTTCTAATGACACCAAATATTAATGAAATGGAAAGAATGTAGTAAGAGTGTACGGTGAAAATATTGTATATCTAATGTGTTAAATGTTATTTATATGCGAAGTAAGGTTTATAGGAACAGTTAGGTTATAATATAGTTTTTAGTGTGTAAAAGTAGGTGTCTATTTTTTTTTTTTTTTGCTATAAATAGTTTTTATATCGTATGTCAAAACTTGATATAATTCTATATTTATAGTATTTATATTTGTATTAAACGATTTATCAAATTAAAAATAACCTTAATTAAGTTAATATTCGTTGTTTAAGTTTCATTAGATAGGTTTTTATATATGGTTTTTTGTAAGTTTGGGTTTTGTTCATAAATGATGTGGCATTTTTATCTACGGCGTCAACGAGGAATCCATTCGCCGAAGTCTAGAGTCGGTGGTGAGGAATGTTTTCAATGAAATTATAGTAGTTATTAAAATGTAAGAGAAGTTACATATTCATTTAATAAATAACGAAAAATACTTAAATTTTGTTGTTTATTTTATTTCACATACAAATTTTTTGAAAATATATTAGGAATGAGTTAAATGTTATTTATATGCGAAGTAAGTTTATAGGAATAGTTAGGCTATAATATAGTTTTTAGTGTGTAAAAGTAGGTGTTTTTTTTTTTTGCTGTAAATAGTTTTTATATCGTAGGTTAAAACTTGATATAATTCTATATTTATATTTGTATTAAAATATTTATCAATTTGAAAATAACCTTAATTAAGTTAACATTCGTTGTTTAAGTTTCATTACATAGGTTTTTATATATGTTTTTTTGTAAGTTTGAGTTTTGTTCATAAATGATGTGGCATTTTTATTTACGGCGTCATCGACTGTGGGAATATGTGCAATGATTTCACTTTTTGAACTCTTAATCTGTATTATTCAAGCATCATTAAGCCATCCACGTAGGTAGCCGCGTGGGATTCACTTTTTTCGGTTCGTTTTTTGGATTCATATTTTATTATTTTTGGATTGAATTATATTATAATAGGATAGTTTTAAGGCTCTTTAAGCCATCCGCGTAGGCAACCGCGTGAGACTTGCTTTTTTTGTTTTTTTATTGTTCGTTTTTGCATCCATTTTTAACTATTTTTAGTTTGAACTCGTTAAGCTTTATGGTTTATCCAACTATTTTGATCTTTAAAACAATAAGTCATAAAAAAAACATAAAAACCTTACAAACAAAAAGCCCATATGATAATAACCCAAATAAAAAAATCAAAAATAAATGATGGCTGCATGGTTTGAACCCACGACCTTGCATGCTTAATTAGACACCTTATACCACTTGGCTAAAGTGTATTTCATTGTTTGTAATCATCTTACCAAGAATATAAGTTTTTAAAAAATACCTATAGGACCCACAAAACTGCTGACGTGGCGCATTGTGAAACCTATAAAGTGTACTATTATAATATAGATTTTTACAACTAGGGCTTTATTATTTATCATTTCTTGGAATGGAAGTTAAAAAAATATGTTTTTTGGGTTGGAAAGGTCACCAAATTGAGCTGTAGATATTTAGCTTTCTTAAACACTTCTAGACACGTTCCATTTCTAAATTGCTGTGAAAATAAAAATGCTAACAAAGCTTGATTGCTTTACATTTACTGCTTTAGATTTAATTAGTGCTGTGGACAGCAACTACAGATTTTACCGATCATCACCAAAGATATTCGATAAAATGATAGAAGGTTCAATTCAGATTACATGTTTTGAGTGAATGGACATGTCCAACTTGTGTACAGCTAACTAAACCAGTTATGCTTTTGTGGATGATATAGAGACTTTGACTTTGGAAATATGGCCACAAAATTATTAAAAAAATCTATATTATAATGATACACTTTCAAGACTCTTAAGCCTATCCAACTCAGTAAGTTTACGGGTCCCACATGTGTTATTAGGGAAAACAAAAATGTATAACATTTTGTAAGATTAAATGTTATCGATGAGTGATGAAATGGCCCAGTAGTGTAAGTTGGTGACTAGAAGTTGGTACCGCGAGTGCGCGGATTCGAAATGCAGTGTTTGCATGTAATTTTTTTTTTTTTTAATTTGGGCTTTTCGGGATACCTAAAAGCTTAGAGAGATTCAGAATGATTTTTTATGGTGGTTGTTGGGATACAAAATAGCTTAAAGATTTGAAACTTTATGAGACCATCTTAGATACTTTTATAAGAAATGTTATCATGTTTTAACCTCCAATATCATTTCAATTCAGTTATAATAGTCAAATAAAATAAAAACATATTTTTCAATAATAAATATTTACCCTGAATCATTCAGATCGTCCATAAATCTCATATACATCACAATTAAAATATATATATATATATATATATATATACAACATAATTTCAGAATGAAAATTACACTAATAAAAACATGTCCTTTTTTTTTTGTCTGTCTCCATTAAATTATTTTTTTACATGAAAGCACTAATAACAATAATGCTCGATAAAATAACTAATAAAGGGAATGCTCGATAAAATCACTACGAAGATAAAATATGAAAAGATCAACCCATATGAATTTGATGTTTATTCTTTTATCAGACTAATCAAGTTGTGTGACTTCTAATGTTTCATTCATCACCATTATAGATAAGCCAGATAAACAAATGTTAAAAAAAAAACAACAAAGTTTCATACACAAAACTACACAACACATAAAAAATGTATCCAACCCCGCGCAAGACTATGCATCTAGTTAGGAAAATGACGTATACACATAAGATACTTAAGTCGGTACTAAATATAATAAAAAATAAAAACATAATTTTATTTTAAATCTTATCAAAATAGTCAAAATTCAAAACTCCAAGTCAACAATTAACACTAACCCTAAAAGTAAACATCAACCATAAATTCAAAATTGTAGAAACTTATTGTTAATTGTTTTGAATTTCAAAGTTTACGGCAGTCTTCCAAAATTATTGTGAAATGATCTTTGAAAACAATTGATGGTTCGATTTAGATCTCAATTGCCAAAAAAAAAATCTCAATTGCCCAGTTTACAAAAAAAAAAAAAAAAATCTCAATTGCCTAGTTACAAACGTCAATACGATCTTGACTTCTTTTCAATATCCAAATTCCCTTCTGTCTCGGTGTTTTGAACAAATTATACAGATTCAGTAGTGAAACCATTACTAGACTATTATTTCATTTTAAAAAAAAATACATTTATGTATATATAAATTTACCAAATTAGTTAATCTTAATATTTCTTGGTTTCTAATATATATATTATCACTAGCTGATGCTCCACACAATTGCGTGGATTTATTTTAGGAAAAAGTTTTTGAAATACACTCAAATAACACTATAATTTGAAAATTAGACTATTATTTCAATTTTTAGAAAACACACTTATATATGCATATATAGATTTACCAAATTACTCATTCTTAATATTTCTTGGTTTCACACATATATATATATATATATATATATATATATATATATTTTTAAATAATTAAAAAATCGTTATAGAATTTACATAATATATTTTCAATATTTCTACACAATATATTTCTGATATCATTTTAATATATCTTAAACGTTTTCTTATTTTGAAAGAAAAAAAAACTCAAGACCCCGTGGCATAGCGTAAGGATTCAAAACAAGTTTCGTTTAGTCGAAGACCCGAAAGTCGATTTGGTTCTTGTTTTCGTTGATTCACTCTAGAATACCGAAGAACAAGCAAAGAGAAATTTAAAAGCTCTGATTAAACTCAATAATAATCTTCCTAGAATCGTAACAAGGCTTGCGTTTATAAATACACTAACCAAACTAAAGATCCTAACTTATCACCTAAGTAATGTTTATCTAAAACAAAGGACTTAAAATAAAACCAAAAAAAGAACGCATAAATAAAAAAACTGACCAAAGGCCTATCAACACAACTGTATGCTCTGTTTTGAACACCGAAACAGAGGTCCATGAAACTGAAGATGCGCTGCATCAGGTCTCCCCAAGTAGGAGAAGATTCACCTCTGAATCTGGAACATCATTGTCACCACGAAACCACGAAAGGTACTTCACATTGAAGACATCAGAAGTGTTAATGTGCGGGGGAAGCTTTACTCTGTAAGCGTTAGCATTGACCCGTTCAAGCACCTCCACTGGTCCTATCTCGCGAGAACGAAGCTTGTTGTAGACATGAACAGGAAGACTATCTTTAGTCATCACGACCCACACCATGTCACCCCAGTTCAAAAAGCAACTCACAACGTTTACGATCAGCACAAGCTTTGTATGCCTGCGATGAAGACTCCAAATTATGGGCAACCAAACGATGAACATCCTGCAGTGAAGTCACAAAGTCCGCTGCTCCTCCATGCATTCTCGTACGATCAGGTAATGGAGCCAAATCCAAAGGACAATGAGGAGTCATTCCATACACCACACTAAAAGGACTAAACCCAGAACTTCTGTTTGTCGCATGGTTATGTGCAAATTCTGCTTGACACAGCTTGGATTCCCATGAACGAATGTTCTCACCCACCAATGATCGTAGCATATTTCCCAATGATCTGTTGACCACTTTTGTCTGGCCATCCGTCTGTGGGTGGTATGCAGTGCTCATATCTAAACTTCTCCCCAACATCTTCCAAAGCGACCTTCAGTAGTGAAACTATTACTAGTTGATGCCCTGCACAATTGCGTGGAATTATTTTAAGCAAAATTTTAGAAAAACACACTCAAATAAAATTATAATTTGAAAATTAAACTATTATTTCAATTTTTTAAAAATACATTTATGTATATATAAATTTACAAAATTACTTAATCTTAATATTTCTAGGTTTCTAATATATATATATATATATATATATATATATATATTATCACTAGCTGATGCCCCGCACAATTGCGGGGATTTATTTTAGGAAACGTTTAATGAAATACACTCAAATAACACTATAATTTGAAAATTAGACTATTATTTCAATTTTTTTTGAAAAATACACTTTTATATGCATATATAGATTTACCAAATTAGTCATTCTTAATATTTCTTGGTTTCATATATATATATATATACATATTTTAAATAATTAAAAATCGTTACATAATTTACATACTATATTTTCAATATTTCTACACAATATATTTCTGATATCTTTTTAATATATCTTAAACTTTTTCTTATTTTGAAAAAAAAAAAAAAAAACTCAAGACCCCGTTGCACAGCCTAAGGATTCAAAACGAGTTTCGTTTAGTCGAAGAATACCCGAAAGTCGATTTGGTTCTTGTTTTTGTTGATTCACTCGAGAATAGCGAAGAACAAGCAAAGAGAATGTTAAAAGCTCTGAACAAACTCAATAATAATCTACCTAGAATCGTAACAAGGCTTGCGTTTATAAATACGCTAACCAAATCAAATATCCTAACTTATCACCTAAGTAATGTTTATCTAAAACAAAGGAATTAAAATAAAACCAAAACCAAAGAACGCATAAATAAAATAACTGACCAAAGGCCCATCAACACAACTGTATGCTCTGTTTTGGACACCGAAACAGAGGTCCGTGAAATTGAAGATGCGCTGCATCAGGTCTCCCCAAGTAGGAGAAGATTCACCTCTGAATCTGGAACATCATTGTCACCACGAAACCACGAAAGTTACTTCACATTGAAGACATCGGAAGTGTTAATGTGCGGCGGAAGCTGTACTCTGTAAGCGTTAGCATTGACCCGTTCAAGCACCTCCACTGGTCCTATCTTGCGAGACCGAAGCTTGTTGTAGACATGAGCAGGAAGACTATCTTTACTCATCATGACCCACACCATGTCACCCGATTCAAAAAGCAACTCACAACGTTTACGATCAGCACGAGCTTTGTATGCCTGCGATGAAGACTCCAAATTCTGGGCAACCACATGATGAACATCCTGCAGTGAAGTCACAAAGTCCGAAGCTCCTCCATGCATCCTCGTACGATCAGGTAATGGAGCCAAATTCAAAGGACAACGAGGAGTCATTCCATACACCACACTAAAAGGACTAAACCCAGAACTTCTGTTTGTCGCATGGTTATGTGCAAATCCTGCTTGACACAGCTTGGATTCCCATGAACGAATGTTCTCACCCACCAATGATCGTAGCATATTTCCCAATGATCTGTTGACCACTTCTGTCTGGCCATCCGTTTGTGGGTGGTATGCAGTGCTCATATCTAAACTTGTCCCCAACATCTTCCAAAGCAACCTTCAGTAGTGAAACCATTACTAGTTGATGACATGCACAATTGCGCTGAATTAGTTTAAGAAAAAATTAGAAAACTCACCCAAATAAAATTATAATTTGAAAATTAGACTATTATTTCAATTTTTAAAAAATACATTTATGTATATATAAATTTACCAAATTACTTAATCTTAATATTTCTTGGTTTCTAATATATATATATATTATCACTAGCAGATGCCCCGCACAATTGCGTGGATTTATTTTAGTAAAAGTTTAATGAAATACACTCAAATAACACTATAATTTGAAAATTAGACTATTATTCCAATTTTTAGAAAAATACACTTATATATGCATATATAGATTTACCAAATTACTCATTCTTAATATTTCTTGGTTTAAAATATATATATATATATATATATATATATATATATATATATATATTTAAATAATTAAAAAATGGTTACAGAATTTACATAATATATTTTCACTAGTTCTACACAATATATTTCTGATATCTTTTTAATATATCTTAAACTTTTTATTATTTTGAAAAATTAAAAAAAAAAAACTCAAGACCCCGTGGCACAGCGTAAGGATTCAAAACGAGTTTCGTTTAGTCGAACAATACCCGAAAATCGATTTGGTTCTTGTTTTTGTTGATTCACTCGAGAATACCGAAGAACAAGCAAAGAGAATGTTAAAAGCTCTGAACAAACTCAATAATAATCTACCTAGAATCGTAACAAGGCTTGCGTTTATAAATACGCTAACCAAATCAAATATCCTAACTTATCACCTAAGTAATGTTTATCTAAAACAAAGGAATTAAAATAAAACCAAAACCAAAGAACGCATAAATAAAATAACTGACCAAAGGCCCATCAACACAACTGTATGCTCTGTTTTGGACACCGAAACAGAGGTCCATGAAATTGAAGATGCGCTGCATCAGGTCTCCCCAAGTAGGAGAAGATTCACCTCTGAATCTGGAACATCATTGTCACCACGAAACCACGAAAGTTACTTCACATTGAAGACATCGGAAGTGTTAATGTGCGGCGGAAGCTGTACTCTGTAAGCGTTAGCATTGACCCGTTCAAGCATCTCCACTGGTCCTATCTTGCGAGACCGAAGCTTGTTGTAGACATGAGCAGGAAGACTATCCTTAGTCATCATGACCCACACCATGTCACCCGATTCAAAAAGCAACTCACAACGTTTGCGATCAGCACGAGCTTTGTATGTCTGCGATGAAGACTCCAAATTCTGGGCAACCACATGATGAACATCCTGCAGTGAAGTCACAAAGTCCGAAGCTCCTCCATGCATCCTCGTACGATCAGGTAATGGAGCCAAATTCAAAGGACAACGAGGAGTCATTCCATACACCACACTAAAAGGACTAAACCCAGAACTTCTGTTTGTCGCATGGTTATGTGCAAATCCTGCTTGACACAGCTTGGATTCCCATGAACGAATGTTCTCACCCACCAATGATCGTAGCATATTTCCCAATGATCTGTTGACCACTTCTGTCTGGCCATCCTTCTGTGGGTGGTATGCAGTGCTCATATCTAAACTTGTCCCCAAAATCTTCCAAAGCAACCTTCAGTAGTGAAACCATTACTAGTTGATGACATGCACAATTGCGCTGAATTAGTTTAAGAAAAAATTAGAAAACTCACCCAAATAAAATTATAATTTGAAAATTAGACTATTATTTCAATTTTTAAAAAATACATTTATGTATATATAAATTTACCAAATTACTTAATCTTAATATTTCTTGGTTTCTAATATATATATATATATATATTATCACTAGCAGATGCCCCGCACAATTGCGTGGATTTATTTTAGTAAAAGTTTAATGAAATACACTCAAATAACACTATAATTTGAAAATTAGACTATTATTCCAATTTTTAGAAAAATACACTTATATATGCATATATAGATTTACCAAATTACTCATTCTTAATATTTCTTGGTTTCAAATATATATATATATTTAAATAATTAAAAAATCGTTACAGAATTTACATAATATATTTTCACTAGTTCTACACAATATATTTCTGATATCTTTTTAATATATCTTAAAATTTTTATTATTTTGAAAAATTAAAAAAAAAAAACTCAAGACCCCGTGGCACAGCGTAAGGATTCAAAACGAGTTTCGTTTAGTCGAACAATACCCGAAAATCGATTTGGTTCTTGTTTTTGTTGATTCACTCGAGAATACCGAAGAACAAGCAAAGAGAAAGTTAAAAGCTCTGAATAAACTCAATAATAATCTGCCTAGAATCGTAACAAGGCTTGCGTTTATAAATACGCTAACCAAATCAAAGATCCTAACTTACACCTAAGTAATGTTTATCTAAGACAAAGGAATTAAAATAAAACCAAAACCAAAGAACGCATAAATAAAATAACTGACCAAAGGCCCATCAACACAACTGTATGCTCTGTTTTGGACACCGAAACAGAGGTCCATGAAATTGAAGATGCGCTGCATCATGTCTCCCCAAGTAGGAGAAGATTCACCTCTGAATCTGGAACATCATTGTCACCACGAAACCACGAAAGGTACTTCACATTAAAGACATCGGAAGTGTTAATGTGCGGCGGAAGATTTACTCTGTAAGCGTTAGCATTGACCCGCTCAAGCACCTCCACTGGTCCTATCTTGCGAGAACGAAGCTTGTTGTAGAAATGAGCAGGAAGACTATCTTTAGTCATCACGACCCTCACCATGTCACCCGATTCAAAAAGCAACTCACAACATTTACGATCAGCACAATTCTGGGTAACCACACGATGAACATCCTGCAGTGAAGTCACAAAGTCCGAAGCTCCTCCATGCATTCTCGTACGATCAGGTAATGGAGCCAAATCCAAAGGACAACGAGGAGTCATTCCATACACCACACTAAAAGGACTAAACCCAGAACTTCTGTTTGTCGCATGGTTATGTGCAAATTCTGCTTGACACAGCTTGGATTCCCATGAACAAATGTTCTCACCCACCAATGATCGTAGCATATTTCCCAATGATCTGTTGACCACTTCTATCTGGACATCCGTCTGTGGGTGGTATGCAGTGCTCATATCTAAACTTGTCCCCAACATCTTCCAAAGCGACCTCCAAAAATCGCTCAGGAATTGCGTGTCACGGTCGGAGAAAATCGACGATGGAAGACCATGCAATCTATAAATCTCGATGAAGAAAAGTTGAGCCACATTAACAGCATCCGTCGTACGTTTGCAAGGAATAAAATGGACCATTTTTGAGAATCGGTCCACTACGACGAAGATCGAATCGTTCCTTTTCTGAGTACGAGGCAAACCCAAGACGAAGTCCATGCTCAGCTTGGTCCATGGTTGGGTAGGAATCAGTAAGGGAAGTTATAGACCTGCATTTGAAGCTTGTCCATTCGCGAGCTGACACGCTCTATAACCTCCACATATCGCTCGACATCTCTGCGCAAGCTGGGCCAGAAGTAGGAAGCTGTGATGAGCTGGAGCGATCTCTCATGCCCAACATGTTCCTCTTTATGCAGTTCATCAATGATACGCAATCTCAAGCTGCAATTAGGAATACACAAATGCGACTCTTTGAAAAGAAGCCCATCAACAATTGCAAAATCCTCTCTCTGTTACGAGCTTTCACATCAGCCCATATCTTCAACAAAGAAAGGATCAGATTCATACAAAACTGCAAAAGAAGCAAACCCTGACACCATTGCGTGCATTATAGTAAGGAGGCTATGTCGGCGACTCAAAGCATCAGCAAACCTATTAAGTTTTCCAGCTTTGTGTTTTATGGTGAAAGTGAATAGCTGTAAGTACGCTATTCAGTTTGCGTGTCGTGCTGAGACTTTCACCTGGCTGTCAAGGTGCTTAAGAGCGTCATGATCTGTGAAGATCACGAAATCACGATGAATAAGATAGTGACGCCAGTGTCGAATTTCCTGGACCACAACATAAAATTCGACGTCGTAAGTGCTGTAACGTCCCCTCGCTCCTGATAATTTCTTGCTGTAAAACGCTACTGGTCGAGAATTCTGGCTAAGAACAGCTCCAATACGAGTTTATATGCTTCTCAAAGGTGAGGGAAAAATCTGGTAGTACCAGAATGGGAGCCATTGTGAGCTTTTCCTTGATGATCGCAAATCTAAGCAATTAGATGTCCGACTTGGGCTTATATGACATGACTGATCAATAGAAATACTTCAACACTCCAGTTTCCTCCACGGCAGGAGTCCATGAGAAGGTGGATCCTCTCATACAGTCAGTGATAGGCGACATAATAGTGCTAAAGTGAGCCACAAAGCGCCTATAGAACGATGCTAACCCATGAAAGCTTTGTAACTCCGATATTGTTGTAGGAACTGGCCATGTACGAATTGCATCAACCTTACTGTTGTCCACGAAGAGGCCGTTGGTAGAGACCACATATCCCAGAAACAGAACACTCTGTACTTCCACGATTTTACTTAGGTTTTGGTTAATTACAAAATATGTACAAATCAAATACTTTAAAACCGAAGAACCAATTTTACTTATGTTTTAGTTACACAATAGGTATATATCAGGTACTTTAACCGAAGAACCGAGTGAGACCCAAACCCAAATCCAAATACAAAATAGGCTATGTTTTGGGTTGTATCGGTTCTCTAAAGATTTACGAACTACGGCCCTAAACCGATAGAATCTGAACCGGTCCCAAACTAAGTTTTCATATAATCCGAATGGGATTAATTTTGATAAACCCAAAAAACCGAAACTCAATTGGGATCCTGAGTGTCCATGCCTAATTGTAGCCACCCTGAACCAAGCAGCAACCAAAGCAGGAGTCGCTCAAGATTCTTTTATGTTTCTATATTTTCTAATAATTTAACTTGTAGGATGATTTATGGAAATTGCGTTTTTTATTCTTTGAAAATAAAATAATAGTTTTGCGCTCTTGGAATAACGAAGACATTTCCACAAATTACATCTTTATTGTTCTCTGTGGAAGCGTCTATGTGATTCTTAATGATTCTAAGACTTTCCCCTGTTTCACACAAATTTTCTTTCAGTCCCTAGAAACTTGTTTTCTCTATAGATTTTCTTTTTGAGTTGTGATAGTTCATATGGATGCGTCTCTAGAAAGAACATGTTTTTTTTTTTTTATTGAAAGGACTTTTCTACAGACAATTGAGTCTACAAGTATTTCTTGTGGCGTGCTCTTGCTGGTGCTCTGGCGGTAAAACAACGACTGACTACGCGGGGTATTCCGGTAGATCCAACATGTCCGGTGTGTGGTTCAGATGCAGAGACCATTTGTCATGTTTTGTTTACATGTGACAAAGCCCAGAATGTATGGGAGCGCTCTGGTGTTCCAACACCCGTAGGTGGTTTTTCTCGAAACTCTACCTTTTTAAATCTGGTGCACCTAATCAAGTTT
>CAKOAT010305488.1:0-20867 GCA_932364175.1 Eruca vesicaria subsp. sativa
ATATATTAATTTATATCTCTTAAGACATATGTTAATTACATAATTCCAATTTTTCATTTATCAAAATATTTATTACACAATTTTTAAATTATTTTTAAGAAAAACTGTCCCAGACGACTTCAAACTAAGTCGTCTGGACGACTTAGTTTAAAGTCGTCTGGGCAGACGACTTGCGAGGGCTAAAAACGTCAAAAAAAAAACTCTTTTTTTGTTTGTTCACAAGGGGTTGGTTGTAATTTCAACAGCCTTTTAAGTTACTTTTGCATTTGATTCAAGTTTCGGTTTACTTTTGCATTTCAAATCAAGTTTTGAGTCATATTTGGCAATTTTCCCTATATCATTTTTTCATAAATAAAAATATATATTAAAATTATTTGAAAATTTTTCGTTAAAATAGAAAACTAAAAAAATAATAATGAAATAGAAAATTTGTTTAAATTAATGTTTAAATTTTTATTAGCATTTATTCGTTCTTTAAGTAAACTAAATTTTTTTACATATAATAAATATTAAAATATCATTAAAAGAATGTGACACATGGCATTTTTTTTCTCAAGAAGTGAAAAAAGCCAACTTTATTATATAAGATAGTGGTGATGAGATTAGGCATCATTATGTTTCTTGATATGCTATGATGATTCATTGAAAACGTTTCATCTTCTGTTTTTAACGATTTAACATTACAAAAAATGTTTTGAAGAGTTATCACTTCTTAAAATAATTATTTGCTATATATATATATATATAAATTTATTCATACTCTTTACTAATATTAAACCAAAATGTATTTAAGAGATTGCATCATTTTCATCATTTTTATATTTTTTATTTATTTAATTTGTAATAATTGAAAAATATTTTTAAAAGAGTATTTTCATTTTAACTATATAAATTATAGAAATATTTTAGATGTTAACTTGTATATTTTACTATTTTTTGTTCAGTTTTTTTTTTTAATATATTATTGTTAATAAAGATTCCATTGCAACTTTTAGTGATAATCGTTACACTATTTATTAACCATTTCAATGTTTGGTTATCAACCGCTGCAATTATTTGGTTATCAACATTGCAACCTTTGTGGGCACTGATAAATCACAACAATTGCATATAGACTAGAAAATGTAGAGATTTACTGTTCAACAATTTTCAAAAATATCTGAAGAAACACTTATAAATATAGAACATTCTTTTATTATTTTTGTATCTTAGCTTAAGTTAGAAAATTTTGATTGAGTAACCAATAAATTTCTAAATTATTTATACTTTAATACCACCTCTATTTCAAAAATACTATTTGCTGATCCAACAAAAGTCATCATCATTCCATAAAAAAATATAATTTATCAATTTAATTGATTTTATTTAATTATTGTATTATTTTATTATAACAAGTGTTGTTGTTTTAAAAAAAATCTCCCTGGAGTTCAAGATGATATTATAAACGAAAATGTCTTATATATCAACATATATGATTATGTATTCAATCTTATTAATATTATTTCTCTATAAATAAAGCATGTTTTAAAATTGGTTTTTACCAACCTAGAAATAGTATAAACTAACAATTTTAATACTATCTCATAAATATTTTTTTTTTAGCAAATCATGCAAAAATTATTTAATTTGATCAAGAAATGGTTGGAGCTAAATGTCATGTCAAAATTGTAAGAAAAAACTCCAAGAGGATAAAGACACAATTATATGCAGGTCTATATAAATATATATTCTTTTTAAATGATATTTTAATTATCAAGATTAATTTGATTATTTATTAGACATAAAGATTTATAAATTATAGAATGTATCATAATTTTTATATAAAACGAGTTTCCGTGCGATATCGCACGGTTTTTTTTTACCTAGTTTCATTAATACCACCCGCTTATAATGCTTACATTTTATAATCACGGTAGAAAACATAATTCAAAGTAAGAATATGCGAGTGGTTTTAATAAGACTTGAAACTATTGAGAGATGTGTTTTTTGCTTTTTGTTGTAATTTCCAGGAATATCAAAAAATATTTATAGATCAGGCCTGAGTTTTTGTTGTTGTTTAGAGACTATTCATACAAGTTTTAAAATGATCTAAAACATGTTTCAAAAGTTTAATTATAAAATGTAAATTAAAAATTTAGATATACAAAACAGACACTAAAATTATAATCATATAGTTCTTTTGTCAATTGGAAGATTTAAACCTAACCAACTACAAATTAAAAAAAAAATCCAAGGAACTAAAGTAATGATATAGGGCGAATAAAATTAATCTCAAGGCCCAAGAAACCTGCCTAAAATATGAAATTGTGAACAAAAAATAAAAAAATAAAAAAAAATATGAAAACAAAAACGTGGGAAATGTTATAATTATATTTGATTTTTATCATTTTACTTTATGTTAAGTTTATATATATTTGGTGGTGTGTATATAACATATATTATGTATATGTATAAGGAAATAAGAACATAAGAAGCATACCAAAACGTAGGAAGAGAATATTATTAATATAGATCAGAAGGGGCATTGTAAAATGATCGCACCACATCTTTTTATATAGAGGAGATATCAGAAAAATGAAACTGTGGTACATTATGACATGAGTTCCATATTCATTGTCATACGGTTGTGTTTCTTGACTTTTGTAACACTTCCCCTTAGAGACCATCGTCATCAATAGTTCTTCTTGTATATAATTTTCTGTTGTCTCATTAAAACCCTTTCTTGGAAAATTCGGTGAGAAAAACCATAGCAAGGTAAAAGAGTGCAACCTAAAAAGCTCCCCCTCGAGTAGCTGACTGTTATAGGTTTTGTTGATGACGCATTCCAATGTTGTAAACATGTTTTCTGAATGTCGTAGTGGGTAATGACTTCGTAAAGAGGTCTGTAGCATTATCACAAGATCGAACAAATCTCACTTCAATTTCTTTATTCTTCTCGAGTTCTTGGGTATATAGAAGAACTTCGGGGAATATGCTTGGTTCGGTCACTTTTGATGTATCCTTCTTTTGTTTGAGCGGCACATGCTGCATTGTCTTCATATAATGTGGTCGGTTCTGAATTTACGTTGATCCCACTACTTGAAAGGATGTTTTGACTTATTGATCTGATCCAAACACATTCTCTACTTTCTTCGTGGAGAGCGATTATTTCAGCATTTTTTAAGGAAGTGGCTACAAGTGTTTGTTTCTGGGATCGCCATGATATAGCAGTTCCTCCAATTGTGAATACGTACCCAATCTGTGATCTAGCTTTATGTGGGTCAGACAAATATCCTGCATCTGCAAAACCAACCATTTTTCCGTTTGAGTTGTTAGGATAAAATAATCCTAAATCAATTGTTCCTTGAAGATAGCGAAAAATATGTTTGATCCCCTTCCAATGTCTTTGTGTAGGAGATGCACTGAATCTTGCCAAAAGGTTAACAGCAAATGATATATCAGGCCGAGTACAATTTGCAAGATACATAAGTGCTCCTATTGCACTTAGGTATGGTACTTCAGGGCCAAGTATCTCCTCATTTTCTTCATGGGGTCGAAAATGATCATTTTCAACATTTAGTGATCTAACAACCATAGGAGTACTTAGTGGAGTTGCTTTGTCCATGTTGAATCGTTTCAACACTCTTCTTGTATATGTAGACTGGTGTACAAATATATCTTTATGTGGATGCTCAATTTGTAGACCAAGACAATATTTTGTCTGTCCGAGATCTTTCATCTCAAATTCTCCTTTTAAATAATCAGGTGCCTTTTGTATCTCTTTTTAGTCCCGATATTGTTTAGGTCATCAACATATACATCAATAATAACAAATCCAGATGACGTTTTCTTGATGAAAATACATGGGCATATAGGATTGTTTACATATCCTTCTTTAGTTAAGTGTTCACTGAGACGATTATACCACATACGTCCAGATTTCCTTAACCCGTATAATGATCTTTGCAATTTTATTGCACATAACTCCCTAGGTTTAGAACTTAATAGTTCTGGTATCTTAAATCCTTCGGGGTTTCTCATATAAATATCAGTGTCCAATGACTCATATAAATATGCTTTAACAACATCCACTAGACGCATTTCTAGATTTTGATTAGCAGTAAGACTCATCAAAAATCTAAAAGTGATTGCATCCATAATAGGAGAATATGTTTCTTCATAATCGATCCCAGGTCTTTGAGAAAAATCCTTGAGCTACAAGACGAGCCTTGTATCTCATTACTTCATTTTCTCATTTCGTTTCCGAACGAAAACCCACTTGTATCCGACAGGTTTCACAGCTTCAGGTGTGATTATGATAGGTCCAAATACCTCTCGTTTGTTAAGAGAATCAAGCTCAACTTGTATTGCATTCTTCCATTTCATCCAGTCGTGTCTCTTTTGACATTTTGAGATAGATTTTGGTTCAGGGTCATCACTTTCTTCATTTATTTATTTTCAAACAAAGTACGAGAAAATATCATCGAAACCATTCACATTATTTCGATTCCACATTTTTCTATTGTGAATGTAGTTAATAGAAATTTCATGATTTTCTTCAGAATCATGATGTTCAACACTGTTATCAACCTCATGGTTCATTTATTCCGGTCTTTCTGTTGTATTGGATGGATTTTGCTTTTCCATCTCCTTTTGTTTTCTAGGATTTTTATCCTTAGAACCAACAGGTCTACCACGTTTTAAACGTATTTTTGATTCTCGTGTATTATAATCTTCTCCACGCTCATGTGGCATTTCAGTACGAGAAGGATCATTTGCAGCGGGTATATGTGATTTTGTTACCGTTTTGGTGTCTGCAAATGCATCAGGTAGTTGATTTGCAATGCTTTGCAAATGCATAATTCGACGGACTTCAAAATTCCGATTATTTTGTAGGAGGATCAGTGTGTAGTAGAGATGGCACACACCATTTTATCTCTTTTTCTACTTGTTTATTTTCTCCCCTTAGAACTGGAAATACTTTTTCATCAAAGTGGCAATCAGCGAAACGTGCCGTAAATACATCACCAGTTTGTGGTTCTAGGTAACGTATAATTGATGGAGAATCACAACCAACATATATACCTAACCTCCTTTACGGTCCCATCTTTGTACTTGGGAATGTGCAATTGGCAAATATACAGCGCAACCAAAAACTCTTACATGAGAAATATTTGGTTCTCGTCCAAATGCTAACTGTATTGGTGAATATTTGTGATATGCACTTGGTCTCACCCGAATTAGTGCTTCTGCATGCAAAATAGCATGTCCCCACACAGAGGTTGGGAGTTTAGACCTCATGATTAATGGTCTTGCAATCAGTTGCAGACGTTTGATTAATGATTTAGCCAAACCATTTTGTGTATGAACATGAGCAACAGGATGTTCCACATCAATTCCACTTACCATACAATAATCATTGAATGCTTGGGAAGTAAATTCACCAACATTATCTAGTCTGACCCTCTTTATTGGATAATCAGGAAACTGAGCTCTTAGTTTGATTATCCGAGATAAAAATCTCGCAAAATCCACATTTCGAGAGGATAATAGACAAGCGTGGGACCATCTACTCGACACGTCGATCATTACCATAAAATAATAGAATGGTCCGCAAGGTGGATGTATAGGTCCACAAATATCGCCTTAAATTCGTTCAAGGAACTTTGGTAACTCTTTATCTATTTTGGTTGGCGATGGTCTTATAATCAACTTTCCTAAAGAACACGCAATACATGTCATTTTATTCCCCTGATAAACTTCTTGGGGTTTTAGTGAATGACCATGTGAGTTCTCGATGATCTTTCGCATCATTGTGGTGTCTGGGTGACCAAGACGATCATGCCATAGTGTAAAGTCATCAGAATTTATCTTAATCACTAAATGTGATTTGATGGCACTTATATATGTTTGATGCAGACCAGAAGTGAGTTTTGGTAGTTTTTCCAACACCTTTTGCTTTCCCGATTTCTTAAGAATAATGTACATATATTTCTTTCCATTCTTAGTTTAAGAATGAATATCAAATCCTTGAGAATATATGTCATTAAAACTCAACAAATTCCTCTTAGAATTTGGAGAAAATAGTGCATTATTTATCGAGAAATTTGTTCCATTAGGTAATGTGAAATGGGCTTTACCAATCCCTTCAATCAAGTCTGCAGGACCTGATATTGTGTTAATTGTGATATTTTGTTGGTTTAAGTTCAGAAAAATATTTTCTGTGTTTAAGAATAGTGTGCATTGTTCCACTATCTGATATACAAATATCTCTAGCATTGATCTTGGTTGATGCTCCATTTGCAGTGTCCATTTCTGAGACGAACAAAAAATTAATAGAGATAAGATAATCTTATTCATAAAATATTATACATCATTAGCAAACATCAAACACACAGTAATTATACATAAACATATGGAAAGTCACACAATAATTATACATTAATCTTCCACAAATAACATTATTTATGGTATAATTGTGGAATTTCAAGAGTCACATGATGGGTGCTTAATCTTCTGTGATAGCGGTCTCCTCGAAATCATTCACAAAGTCAGACGCATCCATGTGCGTTGTACCCTCAGAAGTTTCCGCAAAGTTAACCTCTTTACCTTTTCCTTTGACGGAATCTTTGTATAAAGCACATAGATGTGGAGGGGTACGACATATACGGGACCAATGTCCCTTAGTACCGCATCTGAAACATGCTTCTTCTCGCTTCTGAGAAGTATTTCCTTGGTGTTCTTCTCTCTTAGGGGATTGCTCAGAGCGGACCCATTGGAATGACTTTCTGTCCTGTGGATTGAACTTTCGTCCATGTCCACGGTAGTTTTGACGACCACGACCACATCCACGAAAAGCCTTATTTTCTTTCACTTGTTTCTTTGCATCTAATGCATTTGCTTCGGGAAGAGATTTGGAACCAGTTGGATGTGTCATGTGATTCTTGATCAGAAGCTCGTTGTTCATTTCTGCTATGAGAAGCGCCACAATAAAATCCGAAAATTTGGTATATCCCCGCAACCTATATTGTTGTTGCAGGGTGATGTGACTCTTATGGAATGTGGTGTATGTCTTCTCAAGCATTTGAGACTCGGTGATTGTTTCTCCACAATATCTCAATTTAGCCACAATTCCTAACACAACAGAATTGTAATTCATCACTTTGTCGAAATCTTGGAACCTCAGATTCTGCCATTCATCTCGAGCAAGTGGAAGTGTTATGTCTTTCTGATCATTAAAACGATCTTTCAGAGACTTCCATAGCTCTTTAGGATCTCTCATGTTGGCATTGTCATAAATAATACTTTCATCAAGGTGTCTTCTAAGGAAGATCACCGATTTAGCCTTTTCTTGAGGCGTTGAAGTATTATTCTCTTTAACGGTTTCAGATAAACCAAGAGATTCAAGATGAAGTTCGACTTCTGTGACCCAAGAAATGTAGTTGGTACCTGTGATGTCTAGAGCGAGAAATTGGAGCTTCTCGATGTTTGCCATTGATTCTCTAAGGCACAAAATGATAAATTTTATTAGAATTTCATAAATTTTAAAATGAACCGTTTACATTAATCATACAAGCAATTACAAGTAAAAAAAACGCATATAAAAATAAACTAATGTTAATGATAAAATTTTCATCATTAACTCCAAGAAAAATTAAATACAAAGACGCAAAAATTAAAATCACACACAAAATTAAAAACAATCGAGTCATCTTTCTTTTAAGCGAAAAAATCAGAATAGTATTTAAAAATATTTGAGAGAAGATGAAATCTTTTAATTGAAGTGAGTGAGTGAAAATGAGTTGTATTTATAGATGAAAAAACACTATTCATTAGCCGTTAACTAGCCGTTTAAAAAGTAGTTATATTAATATTTTAATATTATAAATATATATATATATATATATATATATATATATATATATATATGACCGTTGGAAATAAAAATTAATCTACTATTATTAGAAAGTAATTATAAATTAATTGGTTTAAATATAAATTTTTTCTTAAAATATATTTAGTTATGCCTGGTTATAAAATTATTCATCAACTTAAAAAGTAAATAAATGAGAATGATGAAACAATCATTATAACAGATTATGATAACAAATTAATCTATCATAAAATTAAATGTTTAGGCGGTATACCGGCCATTATGATGCTTTAAGTAATCATTATAAAATTAATAATAAATAGGTGGGGGCGGCAGAGCCGCATTTCGATAAGAATAAAATTAACGGATAAATAATGGGGCGGCAGTGCCGCACTCCGGTAACAATAAGCATAACAGAAGTTCTCGACGAGGAAGAAGGCCTTTCCCTGTTGCTTAACAAAGTTCTCACAGCCACTGAGAATCTAGATGAAAAGTACATCATTGGAAGAGGAGCTCATGGAGCTGTTTACAAAGGCTCACTAGGTCCAGGCGAAGAATACACCGTGAAGAAACTCATCTTTGCAGACCAAAATATGAAGAGGGAGATCGAGACAATCGGGTAAGTTAGGCATAGAAACCTCGTTCGGTTGGAAAGGTTTTGGATCAGGAAAGAAAATGGCCTGATGCTTTACAGGTTCATGCCTAATGGAAGCTTACACGACGTTCTGCACAGAGGAGAAACAGGTCTTGACTGGTCTACACGGTTCAACATAGCTCTAAGGATCGCACACGGGCTAGAGTATCTACACCATGACTGTCATCCACCAATCATCCACCGTGACATCAAACCAGAGAACATACTTATGGACTCAGAGATGGAGCCACACATTGGAGATTTTGGATTGGCTAGGATTCTAGATGACTCAACTATTTCAACAGCTACCATCACAGGCACTACTGGTTACATTGCACCAGGTACATTTACTTCTCAACGTAACATTTATCCATATTTTGTTTACTGTTGGTTTAATCATACTTTTGCTATCAAAACATAAAATGCGTACAGGACAGTGAGGTGCAAGGAATCAGATGTTTATAGTTATGGAGTTGTTTTGCTCGAGTTGATAACGGGGAAGAGAGCAGTCGACAGATCTTTCCTTAAGGAGACTGATATTGTGAGCTGGGTAAGATCTGTGTTAAACAGCCTAGAGGATGACAATGATGATACAGTTAGTCCAATCGTTGATCCAAGGCTTGTGGATGAGCTTCTGGATACAAAGGTTAGAGAACAAGCTATTCTACTTACAGACTTGGCACTTGTGTGTACATACAAAAGACCAGAGAACAGACCGTCCATGAGAGATGTGGTGAAAGAGTTGACTGATGTGAAAGATCTTGTAAGAAGCACTTCTGGTTCAGTTCAATAGTGGAAAGTATCTTACTGTTCTCTCTGTAACCACTAATACTGATATGTTATTTAAGTAGCATTGAGTGACATCAAAGATCTGAGAAACATATGTGAAGTGTTTTAAATGTGTAAATCAAATTTGTGGGAGTAAATTAGAGTACAACAACGAGAGAAGCTTCTACACACTTTTCTTATTTCAATATGTTTTAGGTTGTGTGCTACCACTTAGCTCACCAGAGAAAGCACTACCATAGAATGTGGAACCGGTTGGTGCGTGCAATGATGTTCAGATGATCTGCAAACATATTGACAGAACAAGAACAACATCCACAACGTGTGTTGGGCCTGAGAAAATTTGAGAGGACGCCAGTTAGTAGAAACTCAACAACAAATGGGCAGATGTAGGCTTAAACTAAAGCCCATATAATAGACATAAGAGGAAGAGAAGTCACTTAAATGAGTATGATGCTTAATTGAGTATTTTTCCTTGCTTTGAGACTAGTGTACTTGAAGAGGAAGAGAAGTCACTTAAATGAAAAGAATCTGATTAGAAGATAGGCAATATAATAAATATTATCTAAAATTAATAATGGATTGTTAAGTTTTATTAAACTGATTCACTTAAGTTTCGAAGCAGTTTATGATTAACCTAACATCATTCCACTCTATCACTTAAACCTAATGTAAAATTCTACCTTTTAATGAATAACTCTCCTCGGAAATAGTGTAGAAGGTAAAAAAAACCCTTTCTCAAACAAAACAAAAAGTGTAGAAGGTCAATTCATTGTATGATATTTTCCCTTCATTTTAATAAAGTTTAGTTTCTTTGTCTATCGCAAATCACTGGTATTGTTAGGCTTCTTAAGAGTATATAACACTATGTTTTTGTTTTGCTTTGCTAGGGTTATCTTCTGAGCTTATTCTGGTGTTCATCATGCGGTTTGTGGAGGCTGAGGGTATTAATCTTCTTTGGGTTTGATACTAATTCCATTGGTAAATAGAGTTTAAGTTATCGACTATGATGACATTTATTGACATCTTTCTTGATCCCTTGAGGCTTGAGGAGTTAAAATGTTAGATATTATTGAATCGATTTATGTTAAGCATTTGAAATAGTTTTGTAAATTTTATTGTAGGATATCAATGAAGTAGTTTTTTTAGTTGTAACACCAATGAAGTAGTTAATTTTAGGATTTTCATCATCAAATCAATGAAGTAGTTACTTCGTAGGATTATTAGTAGTAATTAATTACAGATAATCGATTACATACAATTAACTTAGAGTGGTAATATCATGGAATGACCTACATATTTCATATCATTCGTTATGCATCAAAAGTTAGTTGAATTTTAAAAGAATTTTTTTTTAAAAAAATCCACTTGAATTCTATAATTGCTGTACAAGTTGGGTATTACATTTTATATTGAATCTCAAGTTGGGTACTACATTACTCGGTTTATGTTAAGCTTACATGTTATATGTATGATGTAGATAGATACATAAATTTACATTTTAACATGACAATTCATGCATTGTACGAGTTCTTGCCACAGTAGTTTAGCTCATGCGTTTGCGCTTGCACTTCTCGACAACTTTTAAGATCTATTTCTCCTTTTTATCAGTTAGATTGAATAAGCTTAACTTATTTCATCATCACGAGATTACTTGTGCTAGCCATTTGTTGCAGTAGCTAGATTCTTGACATATTTGTTTTGTCCTTCGACAACAAATGCATAATAATCTCTTAGAACTTAGGTTTTACCCATCAGCCGTTCCTTCTTTTTGACGTCTGGTAATCCTTTCTCTTGTATATTGTTCTTTCTTTTTTTCTCTACAAGCGTCCTATATTTTTGTCTTGAAGAGCTCACTTTATCATTTTGAAAGATATGAATCAGGAGATCATACGTAGATCTATCTTAATCAGTGGAGGTGGTAATATATGGAGATTGTTTAATTACATTTGTGATTAAAGTGCTTGCCCATAGAAGAAGATGTCAGAGATGAAATATGGTTGGGGAAGCATTGACTGCCAGAACTAGAAATGTAACCGTAACTGAAATTATTATGGTGAATTGTACAGTACGGATAATGATCATTATTTTTAGTTTTTTAGACCATGGCCGCAATGCTTTGATTAATGAGTAGTTGTTGCTTAGAACTGGTACTGTACTATAAGAGGAAGAAGGCCACTAATTTACATAACAAAAGAAACTTATTATTAGATTAACTTTCCCCAGACGAAGGTATACCTCAGTCTATTACATTGCTATTTTCTTCGTTTTGTTAAATTGTAGTTTTGTTGTTAGACTTCTAAAGGGAAATTATAACACGAATTTTTTTTTTTGCTTTTCCAGGGTTATATACTCAGGTTGTTCAGGTGGTGCTCATGCGGTTTATGGTATTATTATTCCCATTGGTAAGAAGGGTTTACGTTTTTAAACATATACTGACACGTTTTCTTGACCCCTGAAGAGTTCACTTATGTTAGATTTTATTGCTCCATATAACATAATTGCTTCTCTCTTGTTTATCAATCTACTTTACTTCATTGAGCTTCAACACTAAATGGATATAGGTTTATATAGCTTTGCTTGCATATATATGTTAAGTATTATATATTTTCTAGATATATATTGGCCTACGATATCAATGAGGTATAGTATTTAATGGCAGGGTTTTCAAATTGAAATCAGTCGTAATGATTTGCAGAAAACCCAATATCTACAATTGATTACGACTACTAATATAATGGATGAGTTCTGGATTCCATATAATGATTTATTCATCCAAATTGAGTTACATTGAAGAAATTTCATTTGAATGCTATCACTGGTGTACCAGTTGGATGACAAATTTAGTTTGAATCCCAGCTAATATAGATCGATGCATGAGTTTGCATTTTAGTAAGCCAATACGTGTGTTTTAGTTTACGCGTGCATGTCGCATGTGTTTGCGCTTGTACTTCTCGACAGCTTTTAAGATTTTTTTTCTCCTGTAAATCACTTGTATCTATTAATGTACTGGCTGCATTTTTCTAGATGATTAATCTAATTGATTCAGTCACCATCAAAACTATGTACCATATAGAGCATGATTTGTTACACTATCTTGATTCTTGGCATGTTTGTTTTGTTTTAGACATGCTTTGTTTCTCTTTATCAACGAAGAAACAAAAAATTCTTGGCGTGTTCCTGGCAAATTATGATCCATTATCTATCTCTCCAGCATTATGCAAGTATTAGTTTCACATATCTGAAGCTGTTGGAAAATATATCCTAAAATTTGTTGTATATATACATATCAGATTTCAGCATATCTAGTACACAATTGTACGTAGAAAATGTGTATGGTTCGTGTAATGGCTTTCTTAACGAAGAATATGAGAGACCCTTGGAAATCAAAATGATTAGATTGTAGTGTATGTGTAACGTTAAAAAAGCAATACCGTAATTATATATGAATGAATATAAACTCATGACAATGCAAGAAAAGAATTGTAATAGGTGCTTCAGAGTTCAGATTATAGTAATGTGCCACAAACATTACTTGGCAAATTTACTCATTTGTAAGGCTTTATATATATAATAACTTTAGTTTACTACTCTACTACTGCTTGGGATATTGACTTTTCCATTATTCATGTTCTACGTTTATGTCTAAATGTTATTACGTATAATGAATTTGCTATATATGACACCGTACTAGTACTAATAACAAATTTCTCATACATGTATGTGAAACAGAATTTTTTTTAAATTCAATGACTCAAAACAAAATAACAGTCAGAAGTTTGGTATTATTTGGAATGTTTATTATCTCAAACCATTCAAATTTTGAAATTTATAAATAGATAGATATATTTATATATTATTAAAAATGGAAGAAAAAGATTTTTTATGCATAAGTCAAAAAGTTTTAAGACAAAACTGGTAAATACTATTAATGGCTATTATTAGATTCATTGAAAAATACAAAAGAAATCTAGTGTTGTTTATGACTCAAATTGAATAATACAAAAGAAATCTAGTGTTGTTTATGACTCAAATTTTACAAAAGAAATCTAGTGTTAAAGATGAATTAACCTAGATCTAAGAGCATCAACATCCCTGAGACCCATTATGGGTCTCTTATTAGTTTTTTAATAGTACTTTAAGGGTAAATTTAATTAAGAGAGTTAATTAAGAAATCTAAGATTTGTATACCTCCATTGCAGGTCTCTTATTTAGGGTTTTTTAAAATTTAAAAAATATTAAATTTATTTTTTAAATTAAAAATTTTATTAAATAAAAGAGATTACATATTAAACATTGATTTATAAATAAAAACATGAAAACAAAGATTATTAAAATAAACGATAATTGTTTGCAAGAAACATCCGAGATCAGTTGTTGTCTTCATTTCCAAATCTACGCCAAACATGTTCGACCAAATCACCTTTATGTTGTTGCTGCATTTGCTTATCTTGAATCTTTGTTCGAACACCAATCCTATCTGCGATATGAATATCTGTAGAATATGTCAGATCGACATGTGAAGTACCGTGGTCTTCTCCTTGTTCGAACTCTGAAACATCATGTTGATTGTATCCATCTCGTTCGTCTTGTACTATCATATTATGGAGTATGATACATGCTCGCATAATCTTCCCAATTTTAACTTTATCCCAAAACAATGCTGGATTTTTGACAATGGCAAAGCAAGCTTGCAAGACTCCAAAAGCACGCTCGACATCTTTTCGGACAGCTTCTTGACATTGAGCAAATAAAACTGCTTTCGGACTTTGTGGTAAAGAAATAGATTGGATAAAAGTTGCCCATTTCGGATAAATATCATCAGTGAGATAGTAAGTCATATGATACTCTCTTCCGTTGACAAAATAAGTGACATTCGGAGTATGACCTTGTATTATGTCATCAAAAACAGGTGAACGATCAAGAACATTGATATCATTTAATGCATCTGGAGCTCTAAAAAATGCATGCCATATCCAGAGATCGTATGAAGCAACCGCCTCTAAAACGATTGTTGGTTTACACGAACCACGTGAATATTGCCCTTTCCAAGCAGTGGGACAATTCTTCCACTCCCAGTGCATGCAATCGATGCTTCCTATCATCCCGGGAAATCCACGATATTCTCCAACATCAAGTAGACGTTGAAGATCAGCCGGTGTTGGTCTTCTTAAGTACTCATCACCAAACATATTTATTATTCCGTCCACAAAGTGTTCCAGACATAAACGAGTTGTTGATTGACCGAGTCAGAGGTATTCGTCGACCGAATCAGCAGAAGCACCATACGCCAAGACCCGAATAGCTGCGGTACAATTTTGAAGGGGAGTGAGACTAATCCTTCCCAGAGCATCTCTCTTTTCGCGAAAATATTGAACCTCATTGGCGAATCGATCGACAATGTGCAGGACCATTGGCTTATTCATTCTAAAACGTCTTCGGAATAAATTATGAGGATACGTTGGAGTTTCACTGAAATAATCATTCCATAAACGAATATGCCCTTCTTCACGGGCGCTTTCGATATAAGCTCGTTTTCTCCTTGCTTTTGATTTGGCTTGATCATCTTGAATGGTAATTCTCTCTAACGCTTGATCAAAGAATTGATCAAATTGTTGATCAAATAAGTCATCAAATGCATCATCAAATGATTGATCTAAACCGGGTTGAGAAGAAGAAGCCATAGAGGTGATTAAAGAGTTTTATAAAAAGAGAACAAAGAGTGAAAATAGAGAGAAGTTAATTTTGGTGACCAAAAGAAAGAACACTGGATTTTTTTTAGAAAAAAAAGACATAACATAGAGAAAGATGAGATAATAGATAGAATGATGATTTGCCTCTTGTTACATGTACATTATATAGACAGTGAAAATTACAACAAATCCGTGAAAATTACAACAAGTCCGTGATGGACACAACAAGATATTTCTTTCTCTGTGACACAACATGTATGTACGTCTGTGAGCACTTGACACAACAAGACACTTCTTTCTCTTCCTGCACTGCTTCAACAAGTCCGTGACCAACTTGACACAACAAGACACTTCTTTCTCTTTCACACAGCATGACACTTCTTTCTCTGTGACACAACAGGTACGTCCGTGAGCACTCTGTCCAAATTAACCTGCAAAACGTAAAGAGAATTACACATACAAGAAACAGAAAGATAATTTAAATGTAAAGAGAATTTGACATAAAGAAATCTTTACTTTAAACATAAAGAGAACAATAAAGAGAACAATAAGATAAAATGAAACATAAGCCGAATTATATTAAACATTAGAACACACACATGCCATTTAAACATTCAAAGGAGCATGAAACATAAAAGGAGCATGAAGCATAAACAGAGAACATGGATTTAAACATAAAAGGAGCATGAAACATAAAAGAAACCAACATGAACCAGAGTTATATCAACTCCTTAAGGAGTTTCTTCTTGATCTCTTCTTCATAATCAGCTAGGTTATCCTTTGCAACAAGACACTCGAGTATCTTCAGCTTGGAGACAATTTGCTTCTCAGCCAAGTCATTCTGCTTAATACTCCACATTTTCTGGAACGAAGACAAATCTTCTGCAGATTGCAGCTTCTTCCCTTTACCTTTTGCAGCCTTGACACCCTGAGGACGAGATGTTCCATCTAAAGCAGCCTCATTTTCATTGACCTGAGAGCTTGTTGAATGAGAACCATCGTCGAACTTCCTCCTCTTCGAACCGGTGGATGTTTTAGCTGAAGCAAGCTCACACCACTTTTGATCGTAGCGAAGTTCCTTCCAGGCATTTTCCCAGCTGAATTTCTTTTTTTTGGTTGGTTTCGTAAATTGTGTATGCTTCATTTAGGATGTCATTCTCATTCGTGCCACTGGTCATGGCTCTTTTAGCTGCTTCATACGCACCAGCAAACTTGCAAACGGATTCGTTGAGCTTGTGCCAACGTTGCTTGCATTGAAGACTCTCTCTTTTCTCAGAGCCAGCCAGTTTGGGACTAGCTGAGAAGTATGCTGCAACTCTTGTCCAAAAAGCCACAGACTTCTGCTCATTGCCTACAACGGCGTCTTTGCTCGTGTTCAACCACGCGCTAATGAGCACTATGTCCTCAGTCACTGTCCACGACCTTCTTTCCTTACGTTCTGCTTGAACCGGGTTAGCTTGAGATGAAACAGGGGAAGCTTGACTGCCAAATACCACATTTTGTTGACTATTGAGTAAGTCAACAAAATTGGCAGAGTCTTGAAATGGATTGAAATCCATTTTCGAATTCACAGAGGGAGGAGACAGAGGAGAAGAAGGAGACAGAAGAGCAACAGGAGACAGAGGAGAAGGATGAGACAAAGGAGAAGGAGGAGACATATGAGAAGGAGTAGACAAAAAAACAACAGGAGTCAGAGGATAAAGCGGGGAAAGAGTAGAATCATGGGGAACATGGGAAACAAGAGAAGGCGCATTCATGTGTGGAATAAGGAACGAGAAGACACTGGTTTATAAAACAAAACAGAGAAAGAAGTATCGCATTCAACACACACAACCAACACAATTTAATCATCTTTAAAACAGATCTGGAGTTGACATATATCTAACAACAAACAACAGCTTCCGCTTTACTTTCCTAGCTACACAATAACTTCTATTTATTACGGTAACACAACCATAACCTAACTCTAAAAGCAACCATCACTTCAAAAAACTCAAACCTAAATACAATTCTTTTATTTTCAAATTCAAAAAACTCCACACCTAACCATTAATTATCGTAAACCCACATACACTTCAATACAATAACACACATACACTTCTAACAATTGTAACTTTTGTCCAGAGTAATACTAACCTGGATTGATGAAGCTCTCTCATCTTCCACTGAACATCGATTGGATCTGTTTATCTCAGCACCCAACATACAGAACCCAAAAATTAAAAATGATCAGTTAGCAAGAACATTATCAAAATACTTGCGGGAATGTAAAACTTCACCTTCTTTATCTTATAAGAAAATCAAACATGAACAAGTCTGTAAAGAAGAATGCATAAAGGAAAGGAAAGAAGAGAGTAGTACCTAGCGTTTTAACGGCCACAATTGTCTACAATTGAAGTAGAAAGCTTGATGAGCAACCTGATCATCCAAAAAGATCCAAACTTTAAAAAATGTAACCGCACACAACGTGATCAAACAGAAGTTCGAATCTAATTTCAAAGTTTAAACCTTTGTGTTCATTCATTATAGATCGCAATTCAGAAATTTTATACACTAACTACAATCACTTAAGTAAGTTCACTACCCAACCACAAATAAAACTTCTGATTCACAACAACAAAAAGTCTAATCTAAACACAAATAAGACATGCATGATAGATCCACAGAGAGACAGAGCGGTCTTACGGTGAGACGACTTCCACCAAGAGAGAGGGAAGATTCACGGAGACAGACGATTCACGGGTCCAGAGCCGATTCACCGAGAGAGACGACTCACCGAGAGAGATGATTCACGGAGAGAGTCGACTCACGGAGAGACACGAATCACAGAGAGACACGACTCACGAAGAGAGACGATTCGCCAAGACGACACAGAGTGAGGGGGTCTCGCCGGTATGTCGACGAACTACGACGACGACGCAGAGAGAGGGAGTTTCGCCGGTATGTCGAGGAACCACGTCGAGAGAGGTGGAATCGCCTTCGCCGGTCTCTCGAGAGAATAGAGAGTTCGAGAGAATACAGACCGACCAAAAACCAACCCAAAACAAATGCTTCTCCTCTCTCCTCTCATCTACCTTACACGTGTCACAAAAAACTGTCCTCAGCGAACCCCAAATAATATACGCCCCTTCCTTTTATTTGTCTTTTTGATTTTCATTTAATCACAAGGCACCCTCAATATACGAGCGATGAAGATGCTCTAAAGGCTCTTATTCTTTTTGTAGACAACACCTTATCATGTTCAAATCCCTTTAAATAGAGGCTCTCTTTTATGCTGTTCGTCACTACCAACTATCAATAATCAGTATATTGTTACTTCAACATATTCTATCAGTAAATTTTGTTTCCGTTTCTCCTTTCACCTATCTTTCTTGTTTATTCTTCTATTTTGAAAGCCGAGCTACTTCTCGGTTCTTGTCTTTCAAAGGTACGTGTTGATTTCTTACATTTCTATTTAATATATAGTTCTTGTTGAACTTGTTATATAACTTACTTATCTTCTTTTTGTTTATTTTATGTGTATTTATTTTTGGTGATTTTATCATAGACTATTTTGTAAAATACGATTTAATAAAAATTGCAGATTTCTCTTAATTCTGTATTATAGTTTTAATAATAATCCTACCAATAGTTGATTATCCTTTAGTTCTAAGAAAATAAAAATAAAAATAAAAGGACTATTGTTAATTCATTGGTGTTCACTATATTTCAGATCTGAATATGTTGGTGTGTAGATTAATAATTACTACTAGATCTCGACCAGCGTGGTTGCGCGGGTGTTTGTTTTCAATTTTTTTTTAAACAATTTGTTTTCACTTCTAAATTGATGATATATATATGAGGTGTGTATATCAATTTTTAAAGGAAAATAGTTTTATCATATATTAATTTTTCATCGAATATTTTGTTTCAAATCTTTACATGTATTTGTATATTCTTCTATATATATATTGTTTTGGATTTTTATTTCATTATTGAAGTCGTAAATATATGTAAAGATTGGTAAAAATATTGTTTTATTCTCATATTTAAAGATATTGTAACATTTCTGAAATTTAGAAAATTTAACAAAAATAAAATTTTAGCTTCATATTATGGAGTAAATAATTAGACATTTATTTATTTTATTTTATTTTTTTAAAATAAACTATATAAATTAAAAAATATTTTTATTGGTTTAAGGTATTATAGATTAATCATTGTTAGAAAATTATTTAAAAATATAAACTATATGATTTTGATAGTTAACATCGACAAATATATAAATAATTAAGTTATGAAGGTATACTTTATAACAAAAAATTATATATCTATTTAATTTAAATATGTGTTTTATTTTACTATTTATAGATTCAATGGGTTATCCAATTGTTATTAGCCCAATAAAAAAATTTGGGAAGCCCAAAATTATAGGTACTAATTTTAAAGTTATTAATTAATGACTGAATAATATTATGTGATAAATTTTTGTAGATGATCCATTTTAAAATATCACACATGAAATGAGTCATGACTTCTCTTTTAAAATAATAGATGCGGTTTAAATATTGTGAAGATAAGATCTACTTGTTCTGGTTTTTCAGTTAGAGGCTAATTATCATTTCCATTCTTTTATTCAGGAAGTTTTGAGATTTGAAGAAAATAAGAAAAATAAGGACAAAAATAAAAAAAATAAGGAAAAAATAAGAAAAAAAAATATATTTAAAAAAAAAATAAGTTTATTGACATTGCACTTTTATCAGAAAATACATTTGCTGTTTTTTTTTTGAGCCAAGTATCTGTGTTATGATTTTATGTATCTAGTGCTATTTGTTTTCATAAAAAGGAGATTTAATGGTTATTTAGTCTTAGATATGATTTATGATTGACTTCAAAACACTAATAATTATATATACATCAACTTATAAGACTACTTATTAGTTGATTTTTATATGATAGTTCTTGTATGAAGATAGCCATAGAATTTTTTCTCAAGCTATCAATTCAAAAAACAACTCGTCATGTCATGTACTTTTTAAATTATCATTAATCCTTCTCTCTTGTATTTTTAATACATTTCCATTTGATGATCTTGTTTACGTATAGGTAATTTCTCATATGNTTATAAGACTACTTATTAGTTGATTTTTATATGATAGTTCTTGTATGAAGATAGCCATAGAATTTTTTCTCAAGCTATCAATTCAAAAAACAACTCGTCATGTCATGTACTTTTTAAATTATCATTAATCCTTCTCTCTTGTATTTTTAATACATTTCCATTTGATGATCTTGTTTACGTATAGGTAATTTCTCATATGCATTTACTATTACTTATTCTATCTCATGCTTATTTAATGATTATGAACTTTTGATCATTATATTTTTTTAATGTAGGACTTACTTTTGCAATGGATAAGATTACTCCAATCGAAGGTACACCACTTAGCTATTTGAGACCGAGCTTTGCCAACAATGAAAACAACCAAACCGAGAACATCTTATCACCAACTTCTCAAGTGTTTGCACCACTTCAAACCGTAGATGATGAGACCCATTACATAACAACACCTCCCTTTCCTCTAGCCTCACCTCTTCAACCCGCTAATGATGAAACCTATAACACACCAACAATACCCTCTCAACTTATAATGGCCATACCTCTTCGTTTCGTTTTACCATCTGATGAATCCAACATTGGTCCAAGCAAAATAGGACGAGGCCGACCTAAGGGTTCAAGGAATTCAAAGACGTCCAAGAAGAAGAAGGAAACGGGTCATCTCAACAACGAAGTGGTTGTATCTTGTCACAATGATGAAACTCACAACACATCAGTATCTCCTCATCCTCTAGTACTGGACACAAATCATCTAGCTATTGTACCATATGATTACTCCAACAACAACGACTCTTTGGCTGATGA